>JAGFNQ010009519.1:0-66182 GCA_024364735.1 Boesenbergia rotunda
GAAGATCACCTTTTATTCTCCCCTCTAGGGATGACCGACCCAACCAAGCCCCCTTGAATTACTTTACCGTCTTCAGGGATCACTTCCTAGCCGACCTGCGATTTCCCCTGCACGCTTTTATCGTGGCGGTATGCAGGTATTTCCAAGTGCCTCTTTCCCAACTAGCCCCGAACTCGATTCGCATTCTGTGTGACACTGTGATCGTCTTCGAGTCTTTCCGAGTTCCCCTTACTCCTCAGGTCTTCCATCTTTTCTACTATCTCAAAATGCAAGAGCCAGGCTGTTTCTTTTTCCAAGCCCGGGTTAACACGGCCTTTCTAGATAAAGTTCCCTCCTCTAATAAGGGGTGGAAATCTCACTTTTTCTACATAAGCACTATCCCGACCGCATCTTGGCCGACTGCTTGGTTGGAAGAGCTACCGGTCCATCCTGTCGCCCCCAAGAAATACCGTGCTGACCCCCGCTTTCAACTGGCCTTCTCTAAGATCGGGAGACGTCGTTTCCACGTCGGCAAACTACTGAGTGAGGCGGTGCTCTATATTTGCCGGCTGAGTCAAATTCCAGCGGAGCTGCCCGGCACATATGGTAAGCTCCCCTTTCCACTTTAGGACCTTTTAAGGCTAACTAAAACTTTTTCTGGTTTGCAGCTCAGGCTTTGATGGATTCCCTCCTTGACGAGGAGCTGGCCCTGGAAGAAGAGGCGATGAATGCCCGGGCGACCGAATTATTGGCGGATCGGCATGTGCCCCCCGTAAACGTGGCCCCATCTCTCGCCCAACCAGCCGGAACGGGGAGTGACTCGGAGCTGGAGATATTAGCCCAGAGCATTGAGGCAGATCTCCCCGAGGTCCGTGCAGAGGTCGAGGTGCCGACTGCCGCCGCGGGTCAGTCCTCCTCCCGGGTGTTCAAAAAGAAGAAACGTCCTCGGGAGGTCGCCTCCACCAGTACTCCTACTGATCAGGCCCAGCCTGGGAGGGCGCCTGACCTGCCAGCTCCCCCGCCCAGTCGGGTCAGAATACGACTATCCACTTCCCGCTCAGCTTCTCCTCACCCTTGTACTTCGGCTCCATCTACCAGTGTCGTTCAACTCGGGGCCGTCCCCCCGAGTCCGGGCTTACCTCGGCCCAGGGATCCATCTTCCAGCTCGGCCCCTACTCGTTCAACAACTGTTGTTGACCCCGTCAGCGAAGAAGTCGCCACTGCTCTCCTATCAATGCAGAACATTCCCCGAGTCCCAGTCGAAGTGCAACTTCCCTCTGAAACCTCTTTACTCCGGATGGTGGAGCCCCAACCACTTAACCTACACGGTCATCTATCTACGGCCTGGGACAGAGGCCTGCAACTGACTGAAGGACGCAGTTCTTTCAGTTTAGCTGACAACTTTGCCATGGACATAACCAAGGTACATCCTTCTTTCTCCCTTATCCTTTTTATCTATCTAACGGGTTATCTGCTTTGGTGTAGCTGTGGACCACTAGCCAGGCCGTTACCAAGGCCCTGGTCGAGAACGCCAGGGAACGCCGGGCGGCGGAGTACAAGATAGAGGATTTAGAACATCAACTAGCTCAGCGTGCTCTCCCGCCCGGCGCCGAGGGCCAGAGCCGCCTCCGAGACGAGGTGACCTCTTTACGCATACAGTTGGCAGAGAGTGACATCCGACGGGAGAGTTCACACGAAGTGTTGGTCGCGTCTTCCCGCGAGATAGATCAGCTCGCCACTCACCTTGAAGCAGCCGAGGCTGCGAAGAGAACTGCCCTTGCTCGCGATGTTAGGACCCGTCCTGACTTAGATAAGAAAACCAGAGAGTCCCTGAGTCTACAGCGGCAGCTACAGGAGGTACGCACAGCTCATGAGCAGACTCGCCTAGCTTTGCAGAGCAAAGAGACGGAGCTAACTGCCTTGAAGGGGAAGGAGGTCGAACTCCAGGCTCAGCGGGAAGCCTTTCAAGTTCTGGAAGCTCAACTGGTAAGCACCGAGACAGGGTCGGCGGCCAAAGATACCCTGCTTAAAGAACGGGACATCGAGGTGGCTCGCCTGCAAAAGGAGCTTGCTGACTACAAAGCCGGCGAGTCGGCCCGGATCGAACAAGCTCGAGTGGCCTATATTCAGTCTGCACCTTTCCTTCGGCAAGTATACAAACGGACCGCGCGCATGATCGTATTTGGGGTGGAAGGTGCAATACAGCAACTCACGGAAGCCGGCCATCTCCCCGCCGATCTGCCTCCAAACATAGTAAAGCCCACTCTAATCAAGGCCTCGATCCCCGAAGATGCTCTTCCGAAATTTACTTAGCTTAAAGGGCCCGACCTCCCTTAGCTATTGCTCAGTTCGCTTTTGCCCCACTCAAAGTTTGTAACGATACTTGATTTCCCGACTTGGCCTCCAAGGCCCAATTTTGTGATGGCCTCAGGCCTTAATTCATTTCTGCAGATTTTTCTTTTTCTTGTTCATCTGTTTGCGACGCACAAGATTTTTGCTAAGTGTTGGTTGCTAGAGATATCTGCACAACCCGACGTCCGACTGAGCTGACATCCGAGCTCAGGGGTATCATGGGATCAGGTCGAGGTCCCGACCTGGCTATGTTGCTTAATTAGGTCGGCATCTTGTTTGTGATGAATGAAAATTCTTGTTAAGTGTTGCTCGCTCGCTGCATTTGGTTTAGTCTGCGGAGGTTGACGTTTGTGTTTCGCGACGAATTCTAGCTTATTGTCGATTACTCGGGAGGTTCATCCTGGTCTCCTTAGTTTGATCTTTTTGGCCGACTCGAAAATTTGGCTAAGTGCCAGGCGTTCGGGCGACTCGTGTTATTAGTCTTCCAACCCGACCTTTTTCCAGACTTGAGATTGTGGCTTGGTCGGGTCGATATCCTGACTCAGCAATGAAGGTCGGTCGGGCGTATGGCCCGACTTGGTGATTTTGTTCGGTCGGGTCGGCACCCTGACTCGGCGATTTTGTTCGGTCGGGTCGAGCAAAATCGCCGAGTCAGGGCGCCGACCCGCGAGCTCGGCGAGTCAGGGCACCGACCCGACCGGCAAAATCGCCGGTCAGGGCGCCGACCCGACCGAGCAAATCGCCGAGTCAGGGCACCAACCCGACCGAGCAAATCGCCGAGTCAGGGCGCCGACCCGACCGAGCAAAATCGCCGAGTCGGGCGCGCCTGACCGAGCAAAATCGCCGAGTCAGGGTGCCGACCCGACCGAGCAAAATCGCCGAGTCAGGGTGCCGACCCGACCGAACAAAATCACCAAGTCAGGTCATACGCCCGACCGACCTTCATTGCTGAGTCAGGATATCGACCCGACCAAGCCACAATCTCAAGTCTGGAAAAAGGTCGGGTTGGAAGACTAATAACACGAGTCGCCCGAATGCCTGGCACTTAGCCAAATTTTCGAGTCGGCCAAAAAGATCAAACTAAGGAGACCAGGATGAACCTCCCGAGTAATCGACAATAAGCTAGAATTCGTCGCGAAACACAAACGTCAACCTCCGCAGACTAAACCAAATGCAGCGAGCGAGCAACACTTAACAAGAATTTTCATTCATCACAAACAAGATGCCGACCTAATTAAGCAACATAGCCAGGTCGGGACCTCGACCTGATCCCATGATACCCCTGAGCTCGGATGTCAGCTCAGTCGGACGTCGGGTTGTGCAGATATCTCTAGCAACCAACACTTAGCAAAAATCTTGTGCGTCGCAAACAGATGAACAAGAAAAAGAAAAATCTGCAGAAATGAATTAAGGCCTGAGGCCATCACAAAATTGGGCCTTGGAGGCCAAGTCGGGAAATCAAGTATCGTTACAAAACTTTGAGTGGGGCAAAAGCGAACTGAGCAATAGCTAAGGGAGGTCGGGCCCTTTAAGCTAAGTAAATTTCGGAAGAGCATCTTCGGGGATCGAGGCCTTGATTAGAGTGGGCTTTACTATGTTTGGAGGCAGATCGGCGGGGAGATGGCCGGCTTCCGTGAGTTGCTGTATTGCACCTTCCACCCCAAATACGATCATGCGCGCGGTCCGTTTGTATACTTGCCGAAGGAAAGGTGTAGACTGAATATAGGCCACTCGAGCTTGTTCGATCCGGGCCGACTCGCCGGCTTTGTAGTCAGCAAGCTCCTTTTGCAGGCGAGCCACCTCGATGTCCCGTTCTTTAAGCAGGGTATCTTTGGCCGCCGACCCTGTCTCGGCGCTTACCAATTGAGCTTCCAGAACTTGAAAGGCTTCCCGATGAGCCTGGAGTTCGACCTCCTTCCCCTTCAAGGCAGTTAGCTCCGTCTCTTTGCTCTGCAAAGCTAGGCGAGTCTGCTCATGAGCTGTGCGTACCTCCTGTAGCTGCCGCTGTAGACTCAGGGACTCTCTGGTTTTCTTATCTAAGTCAGAACGGGTCCTAACATCGCGAGCAAGGGCAGTTCTGTTCGCAGCCTCGGCTGCTTCAAGGTGAGTGGCGAGCTGATCTATCTCGCGGGAAGACGCGACCAACACTTCGTGTGAACTCTCCCGTCGAATGTCACTCTCTGCCAACTGTATGCGTAAAGAGGTCACCTCGTCTCGGAGGCGGCTCTGGCCCTCGGCGCCGGGCGGGAGAGCACGCTGAGCTAGTTGATGTTCTAAATCCTCTATCTTGTACTCCGCCGCCCGGCGTTCCCTGGCGTTCTCGACCAGGGCCTTGGTAACGGCCTGGCTAGTGGTCCACAGCTACACCAAAGCAGATAACCCGTTAGATAGATAAAAAGGATAAGGGAGAAAGAAGGATGTACCTTGGTTATGTCCATGGCAAAGTTGTCAGCTAAACTGAAAGAACTGCGTCCTTCAGTCAGTTGCAGGCCTCTGTCCCAGGCCGCAGATAGATGGCCGTGTAGGTTAAGTGGTTGGCGCTCCACCATCCGGAGTAAAGAGGTTTCAGAGGGAAGTTGCACTTCGACTGGGACTCGGGGAATGTTCTGCATTGATAGGAGAGCAGTGGCGACTTCTTCGCTGACGGGGTCAACAACAGTTGTTGAACGAGTAGGGGCCGAGCTGGAAGATGGATCCCTGGGCCGAGGTAAGCCCGGACTCGGGGGGACGGCCCCGGGTTGAACGACACTGGCAGATGGAGCCGAAGTACATGGGTGAGGAGAAGCTGAGCGGGAAGTGGATAGTCGTATTCTGACCCGACTGGGCGGGGGAGCTGGCAGGTCAGGCGCCCTCCCAGGCTGGGCCTGATCAGTAGGAGTACTGGTGGAGGCGACCTCCCGAGGACGTTTCTTCTTTTTGGACACCCGGGAGGAGGACTGACCCGCGGCGGCAGTCGGCACCTCGACCTCCGCACGGACCTCGGGGAGATCTGCCTAAATGCTCTGGGCTAATATCTCCAGCTCCGAGTCACTCTCCGTTCCGGCCGGTTGGGCGAGAGATGGGGCCACGTTTACGGGGGGCACATGCTGATCCGCCAATAATTCGGTCACCCGGGCATTCATCGCCTCTTCTTCCAGGGCCAGCTCCTCGTCAAGGAGGGAATCCATCAAAGCCTGAGCTGCAAACCAGAAAAAGTTTTAGTTAGCCTTAAAAGGTCCTTAAGTGGAAAGGGGAGCTTACCATATGTGTCGGGCAGCTCCGCTGGAATTTGACTCAGCCGGCAAATATAGAGCACCGCCTCACTCAGTAGTTTGCCGACGTGGAAACGACGTCCCCCGATCTTAGAGAAGGCCAGTTGAAAGCGGGGGTCAGCACGGTATTTCTTGGGAGCGACAGGATGGACCGGTAGCTCTTCCAACCAAGCAGTCGGCCAAGATGCGGTCGGGATAGTGCTTATGTAGAAAAAGTGAGATTTCCACCCCTTATTAGAGGAGGGAACTTTATCTAGAAAGGCCGTGTTAACCCGGGCTTGGAAAAAGAAACAGCCTGGCTCTTGCATTTTGAGATAGTAGAAAAGATGGAAGACCTGAGGAGTAAGGGGAACTCGGAAAGACTCGAAGACGATCACAGTGTCACACAGAATGCGAATCGAGTTCGGGGCTAGTTGGGAAAGAGGCACTTGGAAATACCTGCATACCGCCACGATAAAAGGGTGCAGGGGAAATCGCAGGTCGGCTAGGAAGTGATCCCTGAAGACGGTAAAGTAATTCAAGGGGGCTTGGTTGGGTCGGTCATCCCTAGAGGGGAGAATAAAAGGGTGATCTTCTGGAACGCGATAATCCAGGCGGAGGGTTTCTAAGGAACCCAGACTCAAGGTCGAACGGGTAGTGGTATACCATGGCCCGGGGACAGCAGAGGAGGCGGCCATGTGGTCGGACTCGGGAATTAACAAAAGAAATTTAGGCGGGGAGAAGAGTACCTAACGTTGGAGCTCGCTGCAAAACACTGATCGCCGAAAGCACTGTTGGCTGAGACTCGAGGAGGTCGGACGACAAAGGTCGGACACAAGCGAAAGGAGAAGCGAAAGTGGGAGTGAAAAAGGCTGAATCGGTGGGTCAAGCCTATTTATACCACAGGCAAAGACAAGAAGACCGTCGGATGGAGAGGATGAAAGTGGCGGGCTTCGACCTCTACCGTCCGATCCGCACAATTTCCCACGCCTCGAAGCTTCTCGCGGACGCCATGCGAAACCGCGCCAATGACTCATCGATAGCAGAAGCACCCGTTCGGGAGCTGACACGTGGTCAAGCATTGATGAATAACTTGATGGGGGGTCGGGTATTCGGGAGATTAACTCGGAAGGCGAAGGACGCACAGGAAGGCGAAAAAGGGGTCGGGCCGACCGGGCCGAGAGCCTAGTCAGTCGGACTTGGTGCCTCCTTCGACTAGACTTGGAGGGGAGGCTTGTGATCCAGGCGAGCGGTTTTTTATCAGGGTTGGGAGCCCGGTCGGAGATTACCCGGTTCAACCCGGCTCAAGGCGAGTAGAGGCCGAGGCCGGTGGAAGTTCAGGGCGAAGTCAAACTCACCTAGGGTCGTCCACCCAGGGTTAAAAGCTCAGGCCGAACTCTCGGGGCCGAGCTCACGAGGCCGAGCCCTCGAGGTCGAGCTCTTGGGGCCGAGCCCTAGAAGCTGAGCTCCCGAGGTCGAGCAATCGAGGTCGAGCTCTCGGGGCTGAGCCCTCGAGGCTGAGCTCCCGAGGTCGAGCCCTCGAGGCTGTGCTCCCGAGGCCGAGCTCTCGGGGCCGAGCCTTCGAGGCTGAGCTCCCGAGGTCAAGCAATCCCGAGTCCGTGCTCTCTGTCGGAACTCTCCGTTAAGAGATATCATCATCACCTGACGTGGCCGCCTAACCTTAATTAGGATCAGGAAGAGCAGGATCACAGACTGTCAGTCGGCTGTGTCAGTCTCACCCCGCCGTTAAGACATCCAATTACTTAGCCTAATCCCTGACTAATCCTTAACGATATGTGACAATTCGCACGTGGGAAGACCCTATATAAACCCTATTTGGTCTTCGAAAAAGGGGATCGCTGCCATTTTGCAACCACTCTACCATACTGAGATTTCTGTTTCGGTCAGACCTCCCAAACTCGAGCAGACCGGGTCGGCTTGGTTAGACCGAGTCATTCGAGGGAGAACCGATCTTCGCTTGTCGACAAAATCAATATATAATTTATCATAGGGATATTAGAATCATGCATGAATATCTTAAATACATTCACTATACTATACTCTTCCATTACCTATAAACTTTAAATAAATCAAAAATTTTCTAGATCCATTAATAAGTTTCGGTTAAAATCCATTGATCAACCTAAAGAGTTCTGATGAAACTTATTCTCGCTCCTATGAATTTCTCTAGTATTCTAGATTCCAAATATATTATTTTTTACCGTTATAAAAATTCAACATCACAGCGCTGTTGATGTTTAAGCTGTGGTACTTATTTTTAAAACTAGTATCAAAAAGTGATTTATTTATTTATTATTTTTATTAATAAAATCAACTCTCATTATATTTTTATTTCTATTTTTCATTCTTTTATAATTAAATATTATATATATATATATATATTATTAACCTTCTTTTATATATATTTAAATTTTTTATTAAAGTTTTAAAATTAAAATTAAAAATAAAATTAAAAAATATTTATTAAAATTTAATTAAATTTAAGAGAAAAGAATAGAAATTCAAGAAAATATAAAATATTATGATTATATTTCAGATCACGAAAACAAAATAAGACTTCCATTGTACAGATCATTAAAATATGAAATATTATGATTATATTTCAGATCAAGAAACAAATTTTAGATGAGACTTCCATGGTACAAATTTTAGAGAAGATTAATTATGATTACTTAGATTCCATGGTAGATGAAACATATTTCAGATCAACAACATATCATTAGTTTAACTTGTGAGAAGAATATTATGAAATATTATATTATATTTTCTAAATCATGTTTAATTTAGAATAATGGTGTATTGAAAAAATGTTTTCACTAATACTATTGGTTTACAGTAAAAGGATCCATGTGCAAGTACACAGGTGATCGACGACATTAATAACTTGCATTGACTTTATAATTGCAAAAGGAGTTAACTTTCTTTACCTGCAACGGTGAGAGGAAAAACTATGGAGTAGAGAAATTTAGGAGTGTTTGATTTGTTTATTTTTTATTTTTATTTTTTAAAAAATTATATTTTTTATTTTTTGGAAAATAATTTTATTTCATTCTTTAATTTTTTAAAAAATACTATATTTTTTTTTAGAAGATAAGGTTAGAAAATATAAAATAAATATGTTTTCTAAACAATTATATTTTCTAAAAAAATGAAATTGAAAAATAATTGTATCAAATGTAGCCTTGAATTCGAAAACTAATTATGTGTATTATTTAAAAAAATCTCCAGATTAATAGCGAACTTGAGAACGATGGATATACTTTATATGTACATTTTGATTTATTTCTTTACGTGTACGTGTTTTCTAGTTATTCTAGTGATAAAATCTCATGCACGTCCATTGAAAAATTGTCAAACAAACTGTGGAAGCAAACAGTAATAATAGTGAGAGTGAAAATAAAAAAATGAAAATCATAGTGAATAATATGGTATGACGTGGCATGACGTGATATTTTATATGTACACCTCTGATTATCGCTTGGACACCATCGTCAGCCTTCGGCAGCCGTCCCGAATCAAATTATACCCTGGGAGGTACGGTGAATTTATCGAAGATCGTGCATGTAAGGTATTACGTCATTTATTATGATTTTCACTCTCTCAATCATTATTCAGAAACAAATAGGGATGTACTATTATAATTTTTTTAATGCTGTATATGAAAAAGAAATTGTGTTTATAAAATGAGTGAAAAATTATTGAAGCGTCGTGCGATAATATTCCTCCTAATCGATTGCAATTAATCTTAAAATTTATTGACAAACTTATCCATATAAATATTAATTATAAATATCAATTTTACTTTTAAAAAAAATTATAAATATTAGTTTTTATCCTCTTCTATATGATATATTTATATAAATGATGATTTTCAATGAAACTAAAAAATATATATTTTTATATGATAATGTGATGGTTTATTTAATTCTTAATTTATTTTTTTATAAATGATCGTGAAATTAATCGTGTGAAACGTTCCGGATGTGCATATCTTTATTTTTTTTTCAGTGAAAAAAAGATACAGAAAGCATTATCCGCGGGGGGAAAAAATGAAACACTAGTCATTGAATGCCGACCGGTCACGTGTTGAATTTTATTCTAAAATTCTAAAATTCATGTCTTAGAATATCTGCTTTTTACATAGAAAGTCAAGGTCAAATATGCTTTTCAAACAAGATGTAGGAAGTATTAATTGTAAATTTAGAATCTCCAACTAATGCATTAATTAATGTTTTAAATCCGAGCAACTTTAATAATTAAATCATTAAATTTGCTAAATTCGTAAAAAAATCGTGCAATTGAAAAATAAATAAACCTCGAGTTTAATTATGAAATTAACTTTAAATTTTAAATCATAAATTTAAAAAATAATACTAGATATTTAGAAAAAATTATAGTATAAAATTTATAATATAATATTGAAGAAAATATATTTTGGATACCAAATTCGGTAAATTGTCATTAAATCCCCAATAGCCCTTTGAACTTTGCAATCACTCCCCACACAAGTTTTTCTTTATTTTTACTCCCTGATGGATTTGAGTATAAAAGGGGGAAAATTGAGTATACATCAGTGAAAACTGAGTATAAAAGGGTGAAACTTGAGTATAAAAGAGTGAAAATTGAGTACAGGGTTATTGATGTAGTGGATGCAAACTGCCGTACTCAGGTTTCTAACTTTTATACTCAGGGGGCGCTTGGTATAAATTTGGTAATGGGAATGACAATGGGTTTGATTGAGAGGTTTATGGGTTTGGTGATAACCTAGTGGGGGGTGGGTTATGAAATCAAGGGTATCATATCCTTATTTTGATTCCGATTACGGTATACCAAACATCATCAATAGGAATGAAATAGATTTTATTCCCATTCCCACCTTCTAAACCCGCTTACCAAGCGCCCCCTCAATTTTCTTCAAATAATACTCACCAAACATCACATCAGGGACTGCATGCAAAGAAATGTTTGTGTAGGGATTGCATGCAAAGTTGACTTGATAAGTAGGGAGTTTAGGAAAATTTACCCTACCAAATTTGATATTAAATGGGTGATTCTAATATCAAATTTTTTAAAAGACTTTTTTATCCCAAAATTTATACTTTATTTTATTTTAATCTAGGGTTCACCTTCCCAATTAGGTTATAGTGTTTAAATTAAAAAAAATTTAAAAATCTAAAATTAATAGGGTTTACCTTTTCAATTGGATTATAATGTACCAGCTTAAAAAAATAAAAATAAAAAACTCTTAGGATTCTCCTTCCTAATTAAATTATAATGTTCCAGGTAAAAAAAATTAAAAATAAAAAATTCTTAGTGATCAATTTCCCAATTATATTATATTGACAATCATAATTTTTTAAAAATAGATTTAAGACGTCTCCTATTCTATAATTTTCTCAATTAGGATTGTCACAACAAGCCTAAGTTTGGATAAATTATCCGTTGAATTTTTATTTATAGGCGATTGATTTTAAAAAATTTGATTGATCATTTTTCAAGATTAATCCGCTTAAATTTGATACAACGATACTAATTAAAAATAAAAAGTAATATTGTTTTTAGAAACAAAGGAAAAATAGAAAGCACGTTCCATCTTTCTATTGATTTTAGCGATACAATACTCACTCACGTTTATTCATACAGTAATCAGTTAACTTCGTCAGCTGAGAAGCATGGCGTTCCCCAGCGCCAACTTCCCGGCGCTCTTTCCGGCGTCGGCAGCGAGGCCATCCCTCCTCTCGCACGAAGGACACATTGAGGCGGCGACCCTTGTCACCTTCAGCACATGCATCATCTCCTTCTTCAGCCGTCGGTTCTCCTCGCTCAGTCTTTCACAGTGTCTTTTCAAGCGTTGATAATCGATCTCCATCTCCTTCGTTTTCGTCCTACATCAAAATCCAATATTTCCATCAATTTCGCCCTCAAAATCTCTCCTTTATTTTCCTCCCCCAAATCAATCGAAACACACACGAGGGACAAGAAAATGAATCGGTCACCTGGCTCTCCTGTTCTGAAACCACACCTCCACTTGCCGCGGTTGAATTCTCAGCCGGTCGGCCAAGTCCTGTTTTTGCGACTGCAATCACAAACCGTTCAAGCAATAAGAAACTCATATTCAATCCTTTAAAAAAACTGTTTTTAACACGTTTTATTACCGTATTAACCGTGTCGCGTTTGCTGTAGCTTTGCTCCAGCAGGAACACTTGCTCTTTTGTCAGCTTAAGCTTTTTCGAATGGCCGAGAAACTCCTCGCCGCTGCAATTGCTGGTTTCCTTCGAATGATTCGGAAACAGAGCATCAAACCGAAGCGTAGTGGCAGTTCGATTACAACTACTTCTCTTCGATCCATAGCCGCCGATTCCAAGCGCAAGGCTCGTGTTGCATTCTTCCGGTTCTTGTTCCATGAACTGAAACAGGGAAGATAGATATAGATAGATATATCGGCGGCCTGGTTACGCCTGGAAGGAGAACTTTATAGAGCGAGGAAGGAATTAAATATGAGAAAGGGAAGTTTTTTCTCTTTCTTTTTTGTTTGCGGTTTAATGAGGCAGTGAAGGAATTTTAAGTACGAGATTTATTTGGAATGGTGGAATCAATCTTGAATAAATGATTATTATATCATCGCATAAATCTCCTTCAGTTTCCTTACCAAACAATCCATGAAATAGTGCAACACGTACGAGTGACAAAGATGCTCCGTTTGTTCTCTGGCAGTTTCTCGCGCTGCGAAATTAATCTCGCATTAATGAAGGCATTTCGATCGACTTAAAGATGTCTTTCTTTAAATAGAAAAAAAGAAAATTTGCTTGCTACTTGCAGAGCAAGATTCAAAACTGTTGGACCATTGAACCTGCATTAATTGTCGAATGGTTTCGCCAGGAATTCACAACCTCGTGCGAATTATTATTATTATTATTTCAAGTTCTTCAATGGCATGATTTATGTACGTCGCCAACAAGATTAAAAAAAATGAAACGCACCGAGTGATATCTTGATTGTTTTGTCATCGATCATCACCGAGAAAAAGAAAGGATGGTACAGTTAATTAACGACAAACTTGGGGATCCTCCGAATTATTCTTTTGCACGGGGGAAGGGGAAGGAAGAGCGATTCGAGATCCTCCGGCACCGGGTGGTACTTCTTGAAGCTGCCTGTCAGCGATTTGCTCTTCCTCTTCCGCTGCTTACTTGGCGCCGGCGGGCACACCGGGACCCCCGAGCGTTGCGCTTTCTCCGGCGAGGCTTCTGCTATCTCCAACTCTAAGCCCATGAAGAACGTAACTACTTGGGAAATCTGCAAATGGAAGTGGTGGTGGTGATGGTGATGATGATGAGGATGAGCTTTAAATAAGAAAGAACAGAAATGATTACGCAATGCAAATTGTTGTAGTGGTTGTACAAATCATCATTAAAAAAAAACTCGACCAAGAAGATGGAGACGAAGAAACAAAGAAATGCAGCTAATTAAGAAGAGTAATGACGATTTCTGACTCTGTTGTGGATATGGTGGCTTCGGCTGAGCGTGTCTTGATGCGAGGAGACATGTCTGGATGGGGCGATGTAATTTGATTGATTCTGCCGATTGTTTTTTTTTAAATAAATTATTTATTGAAGAGTAGGGATAAAATAGCTTACATTTTTCATGCATTTACAAAGATTTTTAAAGGGGAACAAACGAAAAAGCACCTGCTCCACTGAAAATCCCACACCGATGTGTCCTCATTGACGATGGATCAGAGTTTTTTTCTTATTTCTTTTATTAAAAACGATGAATGGAAGAAACAGAAGCTTCAATGGAAATGAATTGATGATTACATTTTTTCAAGATGTTTTTCATAATTTAACTTATAAATTGAATTATGAGTTCCGTGTATATTCGATGTCTAAATGACTAGAAGGATGGAGATGGGAGAAATCCCAAATTTTAATTGTTTTCGAAAATTTAAAATTTTTAAATGGATCGAAAAGTATGCTAATTAACAAAGAACGCATTAATTTATTTATTCTTCATATGCTATCAGTTCTGTCAGTCACATGAAGACTTAATATTTCTTCTTACTCATGAAAATTAAATTTCTCTTCCCTCGCGCTCTCACTCATAGATCATTATTCGAGCCACATTTTACCAAAAAGCATATATGGAAATCCATATTTATCAAAAAAAAATTGTACTATAATTTATTCTTTACCAAAGAGTAAATGTAAAATCAGCTCATTCCTCTTATATCCCTCCCGCCAAAACTTCTTTTCATAGTTTATTTTTCGAGATATCCGAACCATATTTTCATAATTTTATTTTAAAATAATAAACTGTGGTTCGGATGTAGATATTCTCATCTTCTCTTACCCTATATATCTCTCCTATCTTGTAAATCGACTAAACTCCGAAGTTTTTACTATATTTTACTGTAATTGTGAAAGATTAAGAAATAATTAAAAGATATCTTATAAATAATCATTAAGGTTCTTTTGGCTCCGAATAAATTTATTTCAAACACTTTTTGCATAAAATAAGATATAATAGAAAATATAAAATATCCAAAAATATCAACAAAATACAATAAGGAGGGCCTAAAATAAAAATGAATTTTGACTCTTAAAGAAGACCCCTAAAATAAAAATATTTCAGTCTCAAAGAGGGTCTGAAATGAAATATTTCAGGCCTAAAGAGAGTCTGAAATTATTTATTTCAAGCCCTCTTTGAACTTAAAATGAAATGTTTCATCATGTTGTTGTATTATCCATCATAATTGATAATTCTTCCAATAGAATAATGCACAAAAACTTGCTGAGTTCCTATCATCCCATCCACGGGTGACACAAGTGAATTATGATGGACATCCTAGGCGCTCTCTACATTATTCTCAAGTAAGTTTATCAAAATTTTCTTGTTTGATCAAAAGTAATAAGATCAATAAAGATTTATATTGCATATCCTTTATAGACAAAAGGTGTTGGCTCAGTGCTAAGTTATTTTGACACGATTATTAATTCTTTTGGAGCATATTGTGCAAAGTACCAAGTACTTCAGCGTAACTATCAGTTTTGGTAATTATACTTTCTTCTTGATAGCTTCTTATCTGCGGAATCAAAAGTTTATCCTGTATGTTCTTGTATAAAAATTAGAGATCTTATTTGTTGACATAATTTGACAAAAGTTTTATGCATATGTTCATTTAGGCAAGCAAAACATTTCATTTCAGGTCCAAAGAGGGCTTGAAATATTTTTATTTCACGCCTAAAAAGGGTCTGGAATTTTTTATTTCAAGCCCAAAGAGGCCGTGAAAATTTTCATTTCAAGCCCTCTTTGTGCCTAAAAATATTTCAGTCCCAAAGAGGCCAGGTCTGAAATGAAAATTTTCAGACCCTTTTTGGGTTTGAAATATTTTATTTCAAGCTCAAAGAAGGCCTAAAATTTTTTATTTCAGAGCCAAAGAGAGCTTGAAATTTTTTATTTCGAGCCTAAAGAGGGACTGAAAATTTTCATTTCAGACCTTTTTGGGACTGAAATATTTTTATTTTAGGGGCCCTCTTTATAAGTGAAAATATAAAGTGTGGTTCACCATTGGCTAAAGAATACAGGGTATTATTTTCTGAAATCATTATTTTTCTAAAAATATAAAATATAAAATAAAGCAAAGCAATCATTTTTTATAGAAGTGCTGCATATACAGATTAGTAAACTATTAACCAAATACCTCATTTCAATGACGAACCAAAATCTTTGAAATCCATTGTAATGAAGGAAAATAATACCCTATATTCTTTGGCCAATGATGAACCACACTTTATATTTTCACTCCTCTACATGATGCATTATTCCGTGCTAAGTGGCACGACATAAGAAGATCATTTTTAGTGGTTAGGACTAAGTTTTGACATCATAATTAGTTTCTTCTAGCTCAACCCTACCTAGTGATATCAAGTATTGAGAAATTCAAATATCGTAGGTCTATCAATGGGTTTTGGCGAAAACTCACTCATGGACCTAAAAAAATCCGATTGTAACAATTTCAAATATTATGAGTTTATGGTGTTCCAAAATCTCGTATTGTGCTATCCAATGTGTATTTATGGGCATTTTAGATATTCTTCAATAGTCCAATACGTCTAAGTTTCATTAAAGGTAAATTGAATTATGTTATTTTTTCACATTAATATTTTATTTTATTTTCTATTATATTTATTTCTTATATTATTAATCTATAAATTCTATTTATTTATTTATATTTTATACTTTCTTTATTTTTTATTGGTATTGCATATCCTTCGTAGGCAAAAGGTGTTGACTCAGTGCTAAGTTTTTCTGACAAGATTACTAGCTCTTTCGGAGCATATTGTGCAAAATATCAAGTACTTCAGCATAACTGTCAGTTTTGGTAATTATACTTTCTTCTTGATAGCTTATTATCTGAGGAATAAAAAATTTATCCTGTATGTTCTTTTATAAAAACTAGGGATCTTATTTGTTGACATAATTTGACAAAAATTTTATACATCTGTTCATTTAGGCAAGCAAAACATTTCATTTCAGGTCCAAAGAGGGTCTGAAATAAATTTATTTCAGACCCTCTTTGGGCCTGAAATATTTCATTTCAGGCCCTCTTTGGGGTTGAAATTTTTTATTTCAGGCCCAAAGAGAGCCTGAAAATTTTCATTTCAGACCCTCTTTGGGACTGAAATATTTTTATTTTAAGGGCCCTCTTTATAAGTGAAAATATAAAAGTGTGGTTCATCATTGGCCAAAGAACACAGGGTATTATTTTCTGAAATCACTATTTTTCAAAAAATATATAATATAAAATAAAGCAAAGCAATCATTTTTGTTAGAAGTGTTGCATATACAGATTAGTAACGTGTCAACCAAATACCTCATTTCTATGACGAACCAAAAGCTTTGAAATCCATTGTAATGAAGGAAAATAATACCCTATATTATTTGGTTAATTATGAACCATACTTTATATTTTCACTCCTCTACATGATGCATTATTCCGTGCCAAGTGGCATGACACGAGAAGATCATTTTTAGTGGTTAGGACTAAGTTTTGACATCATAATTAGCTTCTCCTACCTCAACCCTACCTAGTGATATCAAGTATTGAAAAATCGAAATATTATAGGTCCATCAGTGGATTTTGGGAAAAAAACTCACTGATGGACCTAGAAAAGTCTGATTGTAACAATTTCAAATATTATGAGTTTATGGTATTGTAAAGATTCATATTGTGCTATCCAATGTGTATTTAGGGGCATTTTAGACTATTGAAGAGGGCCTGAAATAAAAAATTTCAGGCTTTAGACCTAAAATGAAATATTTTGCTTGCCTAAACGAACAGATGCATAAAACATTTGTCAAATTATGTTAACAAATAAGTTCCCTAGTTTTTATACAAGAGCATACATGTTAAACTTTTGATTCCTCAGATAAGAAGCTATCAAGAAGAAAGTATAATTACCAAAACTGACAGTTATGCTGAAGTACTTGGTACTTTGCACAATATGCTCCGAAAGAGATAGTAATTCTATCAAAGCAACTAAGCACTGAGCCAGCATATTTTGCCTACAAAGGATATGCAATACCAATTTTTATTGATCTTATTACTTTTGATCAAACAAGAAAAATTTGATAAACTTACTTGAGAATAATGTAGAGAGCGCCCTGGATGTCCAGCATAATTCATTTGTGTTACCCGTAGATGGGATAATAGGAACTCAGCAAGCTTTTGTGCATTATCCTATTGGAAGATTATGATGGATAATACAATAGCATGATAAAACATTTCATTTTAAGTCCAAAGAGAGTATGAAATATTTCATTTTAGGCCCTCTTTGGGCTTGAAATATTTTTATTTCAGATACAAAGATGACCTGAAATTTTTTATTTTAGGCCCAAAGAGGGTCTGAAATGCATTTTTCATTTCAGGCCCTCTTTGGGATTGAAATATTTTTATTTTAGGGGCCCTCGTTAAGAGTCAAATATAAAATAATATAAATAAAATAAAGTGCTTGAAATAAGTTCATTTTTATTTTAGGCCCTTCTTATTTTATTTTGTTGATATTTTTGGATATTTTATATTTTATATTTATATCTTATTTCAGGCAAAAAATGCTTGAAATAATTCATTTCGAACCAAAAGGACCTTAATGATTATTTATAAGATAATCTTTTAATTATTTCTTAATCTTTCACAATCACAATAAAATATAGTAAAAACTCCGGAGCTTGGTCGATTTACAAGGCAGGAAAGATATATAGGGTAAAAGAAGATGAGAATATTTACATTCGAACCACAGTTTATTATTTTAAAATCAAATTATGAAAAGGTGGTTTGGATATCTCGAAAAATAAAATATGAAAAGAAATTTTGGCGGGAGGTATATAAGAGGAATGAGTTGATTTTACTTGCGCTTTTTGGTAAATAATAAACCATAGTACGCTTTTTAGTAAATATGGATTCCGACGTACGCCTTTTGGTAAAGAATAATGATTGGGAGAGTGAAAATGGGAGAGCGAAAATCATAATGAATGACGTGGCACCTTACATGCACGATCTCCGACGGGTTCACCGTACCCCTTAGGGTATAGTTTGATTCAGGGCGGCAGTTGAAGGCCGCCGATGATGTCCAAGCGATAATCGGACGTGTGCATGTAAAGTGCCACGTCATGCCACATCATTCACTATGGTTTTTACTCTCTTATTTTCACTCACCCTATCATTGCTCTTTGGTAAAATACCGTTATTCGAGTCAAATTTATTTTTTCAAAACACCACTCAAGAATATCTAAAATAATAATGGACAACATATTTAAAATCTTTCCAACTTTAAAAATTCACATAATCTAAAATGAATGTAATCAATACTCTCTAAGTTAATCAATAAATTTTGACCGAAATCTACCGATTAATATATCAAACCCTGAGGATATGTTCAAAGCAATCCAAAAATTTAAAATGATCATTTCAGACCCAGCTAAGTTTCACATTGGGTTTGATATGTTTATCAGTAGATTTCGATTAAAATTTAGAAAACTTTAATTATATTCATTCCAGGCACTATAAATTTTTAAGATCACAATAAATTTAAATATGGAAAATGATTGGGAACATGAAAAACTCAACGTGAATCCAACATGAAACCCAATTGCACCGATCCTCGATGGGTTCACCCGTCCCCCCAGGTTATAGTTTTGTTCGGAGCGGCGGCCGGAGGCCGCCGCCACTGTCCGAGCGACAATCGGACGTGTATATAAAAAGTGCCACGTCATTCACGTTGAGTTTCACGCTAAAATTTCACATTCTCTATCATTGCTCTTTAAATATACTATCTATCTATTATTATTGATTGGGGGGGGGGGGGGTTGAGAGATTATTTTCTATGAATTGACAGAGAGATCATGAATTGTATACGGTTGATGATCTGATGTATTCGTCGAAACATGATGGGCGTGGGATGCATAACACGTGCCTCGGTATTATTAGCGGCTGCGATGGGAACGCTGTTGCCGCCTCGATTCGCGTCCAATTTCGCGTCCTGTGCTCGTCGCCCGGATTTCCGCCCTCCTCCGACAAGAAGCATGAGCGCGTCCCTGGAATCGGCTCCTCGAGAGCCCGCTCCCGCTTCTACCGATGGCGGCGTTGGCCCAGCGAATGTCGGCGTGGTGGTGCAGTACGTGGTCCTCCGCCGTGACCTGATTGACACTTGGCCTCTCGGCAGCGTCGTCACCCAGGGCTGCCACGCTGCGGTGGCCGCAGTCTGGTCCCACCGCCAACACCCCGACGTCCTCGCTTACTGTTCCGACGACAACCTCGACTCGATGCACAAGGTATGTTCGACGAAATGCGGTAATGAAACCTTAGATGTGTGTTTTTGCATAGGCGTGTTCGACAAAATGCCGCAGTGAGGCCCTGCTTCCAGTACTCTGCATGCCTATTTGTGCAAAAATCCGTCAAGAACAAATGGCCCAAATGACTCCTTAGAACCATGTGATCCCTTAGATTTTGCTACAATGAAGCCTTCAATTCTATAACTCACATCCTCAACGAATTAACTATTCCAATGAAAGCCTTAAATTGTATGTGTTCAATGGTTTTGCTACTTGTCATATCGTTTTGCTTGTTTAGGTGACACTGGAGGTGAAAGGGGAAACACAGCTGAGGAACCTTTCGGAGAAGCTCAAGTCAGAAGGGGTGGATCATAAGCTGTGGATCGAGCAGCCGGAGAACATCCCGACTTGCCTTGCCACCCGGCCTTACCCCAAGTCTCAACTTGCATCTTTCTTTAAGAAGCTTAAGCTCTGCAAATGATCAGCTGGGAGCTTCATTGCCAATTATTCCATCTTTGTTATTATTTTGTGTCGATCTCTATCAGAATTGAGAACCTGTCTGCGTTGTGACATCATTTTCTTTTGTGGGGTTTGCAAGTTCAGATAAATAACTCGCAACTAACTAGATGTTTTGTGAATATAATAATAGATTTTGATTCCAGGGAGGTGGTTAAAGCTTGCTTGTAGAAATGCTACTTGAAAACTACGAGTATTGTGCTAGTCATGCAAGGTCAGCTTTCCTCTATTTCATCCTCGCAGCCTTACATGAATAATATATGCAAATGTGCTTGTCTTTCTACAACATCATGGATAATGATCCGGTCGGATTATATCCCAAGCTAGACGGTCCTTTGTCAGGTAGCGGCTGACGTGGGGTCAAGGAGTGGGGCGGTCAAAGATCGGTTGAGCTCTGGGTAGAGGGTTATCTGGGCGGTCGGTATCCAACGGCCAGCTAGATAATCAGTCCAGATGGCAGAACGTACTCGCCTTGGGGGTTCTCTCCCGCCTAATACTGAGAGACGAAAGAACCGACTCAGACCGGGCAAGTCAACCGATCGATCGGATGGGTCGGACGGAGGATCATTGCTTGGGCCATGGCGAACTTTCGGGTTGCGTGGCTACAAGGTTGGTCAGTCGAGAGGCCGAGCAGTCGAGAGGCCGAGCAGTCGCTCGGACCTTTGGCACACCCGAGACCCAGGAACCATAGCCTATGGAGAATCTTGCATAAGATACGGTTCCATTAGGATGTGACCCGTCAAGATACGAGAGGTGACTCAAAGTACGAGATAATTACTATGATGAGATATATCGATGGTTCACCAAGATTGACAGGAATAATGTAACTAATGAGTATAGCCTATAATCGCCATCACCGCCCTAATCTCGATCTGAGATAGAAGATCACCTAGAAATATCTTCTTATTAATGAGAAGCGATGTCTTGGCAGAGTGGGAGCTACCAACGACATCTATAAAAGGGGCCCCCTTCTCCCACACGCAAGTAGGCTCTCTTTTTCGATTCTTGCTCCTGTTTCTTTTCTTCTCCACTAGTAATCTAACCTGATTGTCAGTGTCTATGCCAGGGATACTCTAGCCAACCTCTAATGGTTCCTTTTCTTCGTAGTTCATCGAAGCTCTTCGCGGACCACCCGCTGTCCGATCAACAACCAAGCAGTCCTCCTGCGGTCAACGCAAGCACCACGTCATCTGGGTGTCGTTTTCTCCTCTTTACGACAAGATCAAATTTGGCGTTGTCTGTTAGGCAGCGATTGACGTGGGGTCAAGGATGTAGGATCGGTGGCGTCGATATGGAGGGTGAATATTGACTTATACTTTCTTTCATCTTTGAGTCGTTCGTTCGTTCAACTTCGTAACAGAATTGTTAGGAGTACAACGGAATAATAAATAAAGAGGAAATACACAACACTAACAAGTGGGATTTTTTACTTGGTTCCCAACCTTCCAGAGTCAGTACGTCCAAGGCCTAATTACGGGTAGCGTCCGTCCAGTAGTGGTCTCCTTTCTGGAAGTTTTTCGGAGGTGGAGAAACTCGTCTTATAGTTTTGATTACAAGCAAAATAATAATAATAAAATAAATGCAACTTGTGATATGCAAACCAAATGTGAAGGTCTCGGCCAACTCTGGAAGTCCGAAGCACCGCACACTTCTTCTTGGAGCCTCCTTGGCCGCAGAGCTTCATCTTAGCACTTTTTCTTCGAAAGGAATGAGTAATCGAATGGAAAGATTGATGTTCTAAACTGAGGTGGCGAATCCCCCCTATATAGTAAGCATTAGGGCGCCTAAGTGCCCATAAGGGATAACGGAGCTCTTCGCGGACCACCCTCTATGGCTTCAATTTTGATCTAGCCAACGAACGACACGTAGGGGATAGCCCTGCCTTCTTGGGCACCTGGGTGCACTGGGGCGCCTGGGACCAGCGAGGCACCTGGGAGCTGACGTGGCGCGTACAACTAGCACCGCCAACTCAACTTCGCCACTTGCTGAGAAAACCCATCTGGGGCACTTGGGTCCTCTCAGGCGCCTGGGTTCTCGGGCACCTGAGCCCTCTCAGGCGCCCCTGATCGCAACAACTGGTTACTTTAGCTTGGTCAACCAGGGTTAGTCCAAGAACACAATATAATAAAATAAATGAATGGCAACTATAGCTGTCTGGTTCTGACTTTGGATTTCAAATGAAATCCTAGATCGAATCAACGCCTACTGTTCCTTTTTCCTGGGGACGCGCCCTCACCTACTCCACCCTGGAGAAGTTACCTTTTGCTAACCGGGACCTCCGGTTAGACTTTTGTTCGACCTCCGAGACTCTCGGATCTCGATACATCCGATCCTCAACCCATCTCTACTTCTGTCCGTAGTCCTCGCTCGGCTAAGTCTTATGTCTGAACCTCGACCAGGATTTCGTGCTCAATTCCTCGAACCAAGACTTCGGTACCCAACCCTCGGCTATGTCTTCGTGCTCGATCCTCGACCAGGACTTCGTGCCCAATTCCTCGAACAAGGACTTCGGTGCCCAACCCTCGGCCAGGTTTTCGTGCCCAATTCCTCGAACCAGGATTTCACGCCCAGCTTTATTTACCAGGACTTCAGTGCCTTGACGAAGACTTCTTTGCTAGTCATCTTAATCCTGACTAGACTTCTCTTTGCCAAACATCAGGTCCTGTTTGGCTTAGACCTTGGTCTAACCGACCAACCCTGGGTTCTTTGCCAAACATCAGAACCTGCTTGGCTGACCCTTGTTCTAACTGACCAAACCTCGGTATATTGTCACACATGTCAAATCTAGGTTTGATCACTCTGCCAAATATCAAGTTCTGTTTGGCTAACGCTTAGTCAACCTAAACAACCTTGGGTACTAATTACTCATGCCAAACATTAGGTCCTGTTTGGCTAACCCTTTGATCAAACTGATCAAATCTGGGTTTACCCTACCAAACATTAGGTCTTGTTTGACTTAACCCTTGATCACTTTGACCATACCTTGGTATATTGTCAAACATCGAAATACTAGAGGTTGATAGTTCATGTTTGATTCTTTTTGCACCAACAATCTTCCCCTTTTTGATGTTTAATAATAATCTTAAGTTAGGTTTTAGTTTGAGGGTTTTAGAATAATACTTAGGAGAAATCGAAAAAAATTAACTTAAGGTACTCTCTCCCCTTTTGACAGACATCAAAAAGAATTATAAGATAATAACAAATATTTTAAAATTTGCACCAACAAATACAATTTTCAAAGAAAATATAATTTTAAAAAATCCTCCCCTTTTTTATTAAAAAAATCAAGTACATTTTTCATAAAATATTTTAGGGAACGCTAAGTACTTGAGTAAAATGTGAAAAGATAAGTACTTTATTGATTTGAATTTTCCTAAATCTGACACAATCCTAGGAATCTTGTTGACCACAAGAAAATTTCCTATGTGTCTTAGAGATTTTCCAATCAAGATAAAGTATTTTGAATATATGTATTTAATTTTTAAAAAATAATAAATTTTTTGGGTGGATTCCTCCCCAATCTGACACAATCCTAGGAAACCTTGTTAACCACATGGAAAACTTTCTTATGTGTCTTGGAGATTTTTCCTGACTCAAGTAATTTTTTAAAGGTTTTCAAAGATGTTCAAAAGATGAGAAGATTTTAAAAAAATATTTTGAAAAATAAGAATATTATATTTTCAAAAATAAAGTATTTTTGAAAAGATAGTGTTTTCTACAAATATAGTATTTTTGAAAAGATAGTGCTTTCCTCTATTTCATCCTCGCAGTCTAGCATGAATAATATATGCAAATGTGCTTGTCTTTCTACAACATCAAGGATAATGATCTGGTTGGATTATATCCCAAAGCTAGACAGTCCTTTGTTAGGTAGTGGTTGACGTGGGGTCAAGGAGTGGGATGGTCAAAGATCAGTTGAGCTCTGGGTAGAGGGTTATCTAGGCGGTCGGTATCCAACGGCCAGCGAGATAATCGATCCAGACGGCAGAACATACTCGCCTTGGGGCCGGGCTCTCTCCTGCCTAATACTGAGAGATGAAAGAACCGACTCAGACTAGGCGAGTCAACCGATCGGTTGCACTGATTGGATGGGCCGATCGGATGGGTCGGACTTTTTTACTTCGAGGATCATTGGTTGGGCCATGGCGAACTTCCGGATTGCATGGCTACAAGGTTGGTCAGTCGAGAGGTCGAGCAATTGCTTGGACCTTTGGCACACCCGATATCCAGGAACCGTAACCTTTGGGGAATCTTGCATGGGATACGGTTCATTAGGATGTGACCCATCAAGATACGGGAGGTGACTCAAAGTACGAGATAATTCCTATGATGAGATATGTAGGTGGTTCACCAAAATTGACAGGAATAATGTAACTAATGAGTATAGCCTATAACCGCCATCACCGCCTTAATCTCGATCTAAGATAGAAGATCACCTAGAAAGATCTTCTTATTAATGAGAAGCGATGTCTTGGCAGAGTGAGGGCTACCAACAGCATCTTTAAAAGGGGTCCCCTTCTCCCACGCGCAAGTAGGCTCTCTTTTTCGATTCTTGCTCCCGTTTCTTTTCTTCTCCACTAGTAATCTAACTTGATTGTCAGAGTATCTGTGCTGGGGATACTTTGGCCAGCCTCTAATGGTTCCTTTTCTTCGTAATTCGCCGAAGCTCTTCGAGGACCACCCGCTGTCCGATCGGCAACCAAGTACTCCTGCAGTCAACGCCAACACCTCGTCATCTGGGTGCCATTTTCTCCTCTTTACGACAAGATCAAATTTGGCGCCGTCGTCAGGTAGCGGCTGACGTGGGGTTAAGGATGTAGGATCGGTGGCGTTAATAGAGGAGAGGTGAATATCGACTTGTACTTTGTCTTTGAGTCGCTCATTCATTCAACTTCGTAACAGAGTCGTTAGTAGCACAGCGGAATAATAAATAAAAAGAAAATACACAACACAAACAAGCAGGTTTTTTACTTGGTTCCCAACTCTCCAGAGTCAGTACGTCCAAGGCCTAATTACGGGTAGCGTCCGTCCACTAGTGGTCTCCTTTTCGGAAGTTTTCTAGAGGCGGAGAAACCCGTCTTACAGTTTTGATTACAAGCAAAATAATAATAATAAAATAAATACAACTTGTAAGATGCAAACCAAATCTGAAGGTCTCAGCCAACTCTGGAAGTCCGAAGCGCTGCGCACTTCTTCCTGGAGCC
Source organism: Boesenbergia rotunda (assembly GCA_024364735.1). Taxonomy (NCBI): domain Eukaryota; kingdom Viridiplantae; phylum Streptophyta; class Magnoliopsida; order Zingiberales; family Zingiberaceae; genus Boesenbergia; species Boesenbergia rotunda. Next base: position 25,130 of record JAGFNQ010009519.1, read on the forward strand.
TCCCTAGTAGTAGAGCTTCGTCTTAGCACTTTTTCTTCGCAAGGAATGAGTAATCGAATGGAAAGATTGATGTGTTGGATCGAGAGAACTGATAGAGGGGGGGTGAATATCGGAAAACGTTCGGATTGAAAAGAGAATGCGTAGCGGAAGATTAAAAACAAAAACACCCAAACACCAAGTTTTTTACTTGGTTCGGAGCCTAGGTCGACTCCTACTCCAAGGCCCACGGTCGCTGACCGTTTACTGCGGGCAATACTATAATCGCGCAAAATCAGTTACAGAAATAGAATTACAGTTAAAGTGCAGTACTGAAATTAAACTCTTCTTTTTACCGACGTCCGGTGTAGATTACTTTTTCGGAGCAGTAGGACGTCGTCGGCGCTTGTATATTGAGTCGGGAGGTTGCCGGAGCAGAGCGCGGAAGCAGAAGAGCGTGAAAGCGTTGAATGAAATTGTTGTTCGAAGCCTCGGGGTCGAGGGCCCTTTTATAGGCCCTTGGGGCGCCCGGAACGTCGGGGGTGCCCCCCCCACGTGTCGGCCGATCTATCTTTAACTCGGTCAGCTTCTGATCCCTTCAAACTCGGGATTAGATCTTGACCGGGGCGCCCGGGATGCTGGGGGCGCCCGGATTGACTGGGTCAAACTCTTATCCTCTTGGCTTCGCTGGAGTTGCTTCAACTTCTTGACCTGGGGACCCCCGGAGCGCTGGGGGCGCCCGGGAGCAGTGGGGGCGCCTCGAACATGAATTGTCGAAGCCTTCTTTTGCATTATGTGTTTTGTGTTCACCTTGGGGGCGCCCGGGACACTCCGGGCGCCCTGGTCAGCTGTTGCCTCACTCCTTTGAGGCTCTCTGAGCTGCAGACACTCGTTCCTTCGGTCCTGCATCCAGGGTTAGTCCAAAACACCATAGAGCAATAAGATATTAGTTTATACAGCCTTAGCTGTCTTGGTTCTGACTTTGGGCCTCCAAAATGGAACTCTAGGTCGAACCGACGCCTACTGTTCCCTCGACGGGGAACGCGTCCTCACCTACTCCTCGGGAGAATGTACTTGATGCTAACCGGCTCCTCCGGTTGGACTTTTGCCTAGCGGTCCTTCGCCAGGTCTTGGATATCAAGCTGTCCTTCGCTTGGTGCCTAGCATTCCTTCGCCAGGTCTTCAGTCCCAAACTGTCCTTCGCCTGGTGCCTAGCAGTCCTTCGCTAGGACTTTTTACCCTGGCATTCCTTCGCCAATGCCTAGTAGTCCTTCGCTAGGACTTTGTATCCTGGCATTCCTTCGCCAGGTGCCTAGCAGTCTTTCGCTAGGTCTTTGTATCCTGGCATTCCTTCGCCAGGTGCCTAGTAGTCCTTCGCTAGGGCTTTGTATCCTGGCAGTCCTTCGCCAGGTGCCTAGCAGTCCTTCGCTAGGGCTTTGTATCCTGGCAATCCTTCGCCAGGTGCCTAGCAGCCCTTCGCTAGGACTTTATTTTCTAGCAGTCCTTTGCCAGGTGCCTAGCAGCCCTTCGCTAGGACTTTACTTCCTGCACACTTAGTAATCACATTAGACAACAAATAGTAATTAACTTTGAACCCTTTGCCAATATCAAAACAAGGTTCGACATGGTGCTTTCTGCACCAACAATCTCCCCCTTTTTGATATATGGCAACACGATTCAAAGTTAAGTAAAAATTATAACAGTTTAAGCAAGATGGTTAAGACCAATAAAACATAGCAGTTCTGAACAGTCTAAAACTAATGTAATTTGAATAGAAAAATTTTTCTCATACTCCCCCTGAATCATTGTGTTATAAAATACTTAACTTAACACTTAACTTTGACCCTTCCTCCCCCTTTGACATATATCAAAAACAAACATAGGTGAACAAAATAAAGTAAAAAGTTTTTGCAAACCTAAATTTTGTTACAAAACTTTTACTTGGCTTTGTAAAAAGAATTTTACTTAGGCAAAATTTTGAAGCCAAATTTCCCTAACAAATGGTTCAACTTTGAGAATTGGGAGAAAATTTGTTTTAAAAGACTTTATTTGGAAATACTTTGTGTATTTTGAAAAACAAAAATCTTTAAAAAAAATTCTAGACAAGTTTTAAAAAAAATCTTTATTTGGAACCATTTGTCAAAATTTTCAAAAAGTTTTTGCTCAGACAAATTTACTAAGAAAGATTTTACTTAGAAAAGAAACATGTACTTAAAAACATTTGAAACATTTAGACATACTTGAAAGCATTTGAAGTAGTTTGAGATTTTAACAGCACTTGGCACTTAAAAATAGTTTGAAGTACTTAGAAATTTTTAAAGTACTTTTAAAAAAATTCTTAGACCAATTTTAAAGCACTTAGAAATACTTAGCTTTTTGTGAAAACGAGATAAAAAATTTCTCTCTCTTTTCTATTTCTCTCCCCCTTGGCCATATATCAATAAGGAGGTTTTGAAAGAAGATTTAAGAAAGAAATGTGTGTATCAGAGTTTATGAGCTTTTGAAAATAAAAATACTTGTTATAATTCAGAAAGTATAGCAAGTAGCTTAAATTGTACCAATGAAAACTCCACTTTGAAAAGTATTGTGAAAAAAATATTTTGTATCTGTAGGCAAGTTTTTAGAAAATTCACGTACTTAGAATACTATTGCCTTAGAAAAGTATTAGTACTTTTTGAAAATATTATATTTTGAAAAATAGAAGTACTTTTGAAAGATATTATGCAATTTTTGAAAAATATAAGTACTTTTTTTTAAAATTATGCATTTTTGAAAAATATGCAAGTACTTTAAAAAAAATAGATTGAGCCTTTTTGGAAAGTCTAAGTACTATTTTTGAAAACTATTAGACTTTGAAAAAAATATAAATAATTTTTGAAAAGTATTATGCATTTTGAAAACATAATATTTTACTTGACTAGGTTTCTTTTCCAGTCTGACACAATCCTAGGAAACCTTGTTGACTACAAGGACATTTTTCTAAGTGTCTTGGAAATTTTTCCAACCCAAGTAAATATTATAAAAGTAACTTTATAAGTCACAAGAATTTTGAAAAATAAAATAATAGTATTTTAGAACAAAAATTATTTAAGTTTTCAAAAGGATTTTAAATTTATAGTGCATGAAAACATATAATTTTGAAAAAATATTCAATAATTCTTTTAATTTAATCTCCCCTAAGCTTGACCCAGTCCTAGGAAGCTTGTTGACTACAAGCGATCTTCCTCTGAGTTTTAGGGTTTGATTTAAATTATAAGAATTATCTAATAACTTCAAAACAAATAATTATTAAAAAAACATTTCAGAAATTCTTTTGACTCAAACTCCCCTTAAATTTGACACATCCTAGGAGTCCTTGTAGATCATGAAGTGAACCTTCCTCTGTATCTTTAGAGTTTATTAAAATCAAAAGAATAATTCTGAACAATCTTCTGAGTATGATAACTTTCAAGATAAATTTTTGAAAACGTAACTTGAAATGATAGCACAGTTTTCGAAAATCATGATGATAATTTTTCAACGAGATAGTGATATCGAGGGTTTTTGAATAAGTTTTAAAGCATAAGGTTTTTGAAAAATTTGAATTTTTTGAAAAAAATTTAAGAAGAACTCCCCCTGTATTCGACATAGTCTGTCTTTTACCTAAGTTCCTTAAGGGACTTCAGTGTTGACCAGGTTTGACTATGTGAACTAGGTTTGACTATTTTGACCAAGTTAATGACTAAATCAGAACAAGCCCTAGACTCTATTTATTATGATATTTTACAAAAAAAATGTGATGAATGAAAAAGTAGGGTACAGTACAATAAATTAAAAATTAGAGGTAAGTTTGAATAACTTTTGCAAAGTTTTTTATTTAACAGGATAGTGAATCATGCTTTTAGGTCCTAGATGTCTCACCCAGTTCTACGTGGTCAAACATGTTAACCTTATGGGTTGTGTGAGACAAATATTTAATTTTAACAAAAAAATGGTTAATTTTGAAACATTAAACCTTAGTTTAAAAGTTAATATGATTTTTGAGGATTTTGAAATTAATTAGAATTTTAACTTTGAATTTTAAAAATTGTTAAGTTGAATTTTGAAAATAATGTTGGTGCAAGTTGCATCAATGATATTCCTCTTTAAGTATTTTAATGTTTGACAATTCACTTAATTCAGTGATATATTGAACAAACAAAGGGGAGCAAAAGTGAAGTAACCTAAGTTGAAGAAAAGTCCTAGTTAATCTAGGCATCGGAACCCTAAAGACCTAGCGAAGGGCTGTTAGGCACCTAGCGAAGGACTGCTAGGTATTGAAACTCTAAGACCTAACGAAGGGCTGCTAGGTATCGTAACCCTAAGACCTAGCGAAGGGCTGCTAGGCACCTAGTGAAGGACTACTAGGCATAGAAGACCTAGCGAAGGGCTGCTAGGCACCTAGTGAAGGACTACTAGGCATAGAAGACCTAGCGAAGGGCTGCTAGGCACCTAGCGAAGGGCTGCTAGGCATAGAAGACCTAGCGAAGGATTGCTAGGCACTAGGCGAACGACCGCTTGGTAACAAAGACCTAGCGAAGGGCTGCTAGGCACCTGGCGAAGGACTGCTAGGAAATGAAGACTTGGTCCAAGGGACTGAGCAACTTAGCTGAGCGATGACTAAGGACAGGAGTAGAGACGGGTCAGGGTTTGGGCGTCTCGAGGTCCAGAAGTATCGGAAGCTAAGCAAAAGTCCACCCGAAGGGCTGGGTGGCAACCGTCTCCTGAAAGGAGTAGGTGAAGGGCGAGTTCTCGGGGATAGGAACTCGTGCCGGTTCGACCTAGGGTTTCGTGCAAATCCGAAGTCAGAACCAAGTCCTTAAAGCTTAATATTATATGCATATATGCTTTGTGTTTGTGTATCTTGCAGGTAACAAGAACCGGAGACAAAACAAGCAGAAGTACTAGCCTTGCAGTCTTAATGCAGGGGGCCCCAATGTTGGGGGCGCCCCCAGTGTTGGGGGCGCCCCCATGCACCAGGGCGCCCCTAGTGTTGGGGCGCCCCCATGCACCAGGGCATCCCCAGTGTTGGGGGCGCCCCCAGACAGAGCTAAGAGAGCAGCCTTCGCTGCTGCGAGTCCGAAGCACAGGATAAGCGCTCAAGAGGGCGCTCGGGATGTTCAGGGTGCCCTGGTCAAAGAACTTATCACCTGCGGCGAAGTAGGTGCAAGGATAAGGGTTGACTGAGTCTTCCGGGGCGCCCCCAGCGTCCGGGGCGCCCCAGGAGGCCTATATAAGGGGCTTTGACCCCTCTGCTTTAGACACGACTTCAAAGAACCATTCCAAACATTCTGACCGACGACAACACGCCAGAAACGAGGCTCTATGACCGGGAGGCTCCAGGAGGAAGTGCGCGGCACTTCGGAGGTCCAGATCGGCCGAGTTTCAGATCTTGCTTGTTCGGTTTGAGTTTACTATTACGCACTTAATTTTACTTATATTTTGATTGTAAACTTGCACTGTATGTCGGGTTTCTCCGCCTCCGGAAAGTCCGGGAAGGAGACCAATAGTGGACGGGCGTTCCCGTGCATAGGCATTGGATGTACTGACCCTGGGGGGTCAGGAACCAAGTAAAAATCCGCTGTGTACCTGTGTTCTGTTTGTTTTTATTTTCCGCTGCACTAACGATCTGAGTAGTTTTACGAACGAAGTTCTCGCGAAGATTTTCACGTTCGATATTCACCCCCTCTATCGACGGCACCGGTCCGACAATTGGTATCAGAGCCGAGCCGCTCTTCACCGGACTAACCGCCGACGGAGCAAAGACGCCAGGAGTTGAGGGGGAGCCCAGGGGTGAATCAGGTATATTTTATTTAAAAATGTCCATTTGTAAATTCCATATTATTTGTTTCACGTGCAGGGTGAGAGGGCACTATAAAAATCAGTGCCCTACTCGTAAGATTCGGTCTACATCACCGGTGGCGAAGGAGGCACCAGCGCCAGGAAACCGGAGGGACAAAAGTCACGTATAATGTTTCAAATGCAAGAAATACGAACATTACAAAAGCAAGTGTCCGACGAAGGTACACAAGATTTATGTTCCAAAAATTTTACAAGTTCCTGCACTGCCATGTGATAAAGTAGTTAATTTTTCTGATAAAGTAGATTTATTGCATAGTAAAATTAACTTTTTGCATGTTAAATTACAAAACGTGAATATGACCAAAATATTAGAAATTAATTGTTTAATTCAGAATATCAATTCAGAAATTGATAAAATTAATTCTGATAATCTATCTGATAAAATTAATTCTGATAAAATTATCCCTGATAATTTTAATTCAGATAAAATTAAAACTAAGGATAAAACCAAATTCAAATTTGAAAATCCTAAGGATAAAACCGAATTCAAATTTGAAAATCCTAAAGATAAAACCGAATTCAAATTTGAAAATCCTAAGGATAAAGTTGAATTCAAAAATCTTAAGGATAATTCTAAGTCAAAAAATCCTTTAGATAATTACAAATTCAAATTTGAAAATCCATTGTATAAATTTGAATTCGAATCTGAAAATTCTAAAGATAACTCTGAAAATCTCAAGATTAATCCAGAAATTAACTCTGAAAATATCAAGATGAATCCAGAAACTAATTCTGAAAATCTTAAAGATAATCTAGAGATTAATGTTAAAAATATATATGAGGATGATTCTGGTGAAGATAAAATTCTCCTAGATAATAACTTAATCATAGATAATATTGAATATTATTATAAAACTTTAACTAGTGGCCCAATTTACTCCACCTAGTGTGAGGATATTGAAAAATTTAATCTTGAGGAGGAGATAGAATTTTCTAAGATAAAGGCCATAATCAATAAAAATTACAAAAATTCAAATAAATCAAAATTATTAGAAAAACTTGAAAAGAAAGATAAAGATGAAAAAGAAATTTTCGAAATAATGAAAATGATGAATTTAAACCCACAATTATTAATTAATCATTATGATCTTAATTAAATTCGAATTTAATCTTAATTTAATCCTAATTAAATCCAAATTAAATCTTAAATTAATCTTAATTAAATCTGAATTAAATCTTAAATTAATCTTAATTAAATTCAAATTTAATCTTAATTTAATCCTAATTAAATTCGAATTTAATCTTAATTTAATCCTAATCTTAATTTAATCCTAATTAAAATTTGAATTAAATCTTAAATTAACCTTAATTATTCGAATTAAATCTTAATTATTCAAATTTGAATTAAATCTTAATTATTTAAATTCAAATTAAATTAAAATCAAATTAATTCAAATTAAATCCTAATTAAATTCAAATTAATTCAAATTAAATCCTAATTAAATTCAAATTAATTCAAATTAAATTAAATTAAATTCAAATTAAATTAAACTCATATTAAATAAAATTTACATTAAATCTAAATTCAATTCAAATTAAATATTAATTAATTAAATCGTACCTAATTGTAATTAATTCAATTAATTAATAATTTAATGTTAATTAATTCAAATTCAATTCAAAATCAATTAATTCTTAATTAATTAATCCTTAATCAATATAATCTCTAACTAATCGTTAAACAAGTTAAACTTGAACTAAAATAAAATTTTACCCAAAACTATAACAAATAAAATTAATAACATTAAATATGTCAATGTGGGTTGACATATTCGCAGGTTCACACGACATGTATCAAATCGTGAATTTGATACATCATTAGAAACTTAAATAAAATGTTTGGAATTGCTTACTCATGCATAATTGCCATGCCATGCATTTGCTACTTCTTTTAAATATATGACATGCCATTCATATTTAAATTTTATGCATATATTAGAATGGCTATAGGAAAAAGAATAATTAAAACTTGATCAACCTGGTATTGGGTGGTGGTGAGATGATAGTACGTTAGGGAAGCCAACTCTAATAAGATCAAGTATACTTGGTCTCTTTAGACTGGTGAAACTAGCCGAAGCTACCGATCCAAGACCCAAACTAGTTAGACCAGAATTTTTCAACATGTAATTTTGAAAATGAAATTTCATTAAAAGGCTTTATCAAGGAAAGGGTTGATGATCCAATAAGGCTATGGCCAAAGAAGGCCTAGTGCCTCAACAAGACCTGGAAGCCGATTTTTGAAATTCAAATTCAAGTTACTTCTTGTCAAATTCAAATCTAACACAAGCTTGAATTAAATCTTAGAGTTAATAATAAATTAAGAAAAATGATTCAAGCATCTCACAATACACTTATAAGGCAATCATGCTTGCTGTATTGATACATCTAAAATGGGTGAGATGTTAAGGACTAATGAATTGAAAATTATTTTTCAAAATTATTTTTCAAAATTGTTAGAATATTTTTCTAAAAATATATTTTCAAAATAGTGCTTCAACATAATAATGTTTTTATGGAATTCATGCTTGTCTGATTGAATGTATATATATTATATGTCTTCAAAAATTATATCCTTTGAAAATTGTTTGACTCACTCAATTAGACACAAGCCTCTTAGGACAACACTAAAGTTCCTTAAGGCACTTAGTTAGAGTCAAACGGTGTTGGATGCAGGGGGAGTGTTTTGTTCTTTTTATTAAAAATATTTTTCGAAAACTGCACCTTAATTTGCATTACATATGTTTTCAAAATTATCTTCTTTCCAAATTGTGGCTTCAAAATTTATCTACTTGAAAATTATCGTTTCTTTGACTTTAATAAACCCTAAAGACACAGAGGAAAGGTCCACTTTATGATCTTCAAGGACTCCTAGGACGTGTCAAATTTAGGGGGAGTCTAACAAGTGTTAAATTATTTTGAAAATTATTATTCTTTTGATCTGAATCAAACCTTAAGACTCAGAGGAAGAGTACTTGTGGTCAACAAGCTTCCCAGGACTGGGTCAAGTTTAGGGGGAGGTCAAATTAAAAGACTTATTGAATATTTCAAATGTTTTTCATGCGAGGTATTTTCAAATCCTGTTGAAAACGTAAGTATTCTTTCAAAATACTATTAATTTTCCCAAAACAAAAATATATACTATTATTTTCAAAAATTTGAAATAATGTTTAGCTTGAGTTGGAAAATTCTCTAGGACACTTAGGAAAATGTTCTTGTAGCCAACAAGGTTTCCTATGATTGTGTCAGATTGGAAAAGAAACCAAGTCAAGTAAAATAGTATACTTTCAAAATGCATAATTCTTTACAAAAATTACTTATATTTTTCAAAGTCTCATCTTTTTCAAAAATAGTTAGTACTTGCAAAATATGTATAATATTTGTCAGAAAAACTTATATTTTTCAAAATATCTTTCAAAACTGCTCAATCTATTCTCTCAAAACCTTCAAAAGATCATTTTTCAAAATATTTGGACCTTCAAAAATCCGATATTTTCTCAAAAAAATTGTCTTTTCTGAGTTCCAAAATACTTAAGTATTAGTTTTATGCTATGCTTTCAAAAATTTATTAGCATCTTCAAAAAGAACCAAAGGTGTTCATTGTTGGTGCAAGTATTTTTTGATTTTTTTGATGTATGACAAAGGGGGAGAGGTGTGCTTAAGTTAGAAGTTAGGTAAATTTTACTTCTCCCAAAAATCAATAATTTTACTTCTCCCAAAAATAAAAAATGTAGTTTCAAAACTCATATCATTTTTTTCCAAGGACAGTAAGTTAGCCCCTTTAAACCAATCTAACTTAAGTTATTGTCAAACATCAAAAAGGGAGAGATTGTTGGTGCAAGTTGCATCAATGATGTTCCTCTTTAAGTGTTTTAATGTTTGACAATTCACTTAATTCAGTGATATATTGAACAGACAAAGGGGAGCAAAAGTGAAGTAACCTAAGTTGAAGAAAAGTCCTAGTTAATCTAGGCATCGGAATCCTAAAGACCTAGCGAAGGGCTGTTAGGCACCTAGCGAAGGACTGCTAGGTATTGAAACTCTAAGACCTAACGAAGGGCTGTTAGGCACCTAGCGAAGGGCTGCTAGGTATCGTAACCCTAAGACCTAGCGAAGGGCTGCTAGGCACCTAGTGAAGAACTACTAGGCATAGAAGACCTAGCGAAGGGCTGCTAGGCACCTAGTGAAGGACTACTAGGCATAGAAGACCTAGCGAAGGGCTGCTAGGCACCTAGCGAAGGGCTGCTAGGCATAGAAGACCTAGCGAAGGATTGCTAGGCACCAGGCGAAGGACCGCTTGGTAACAAAGACCTAGCGAAGGGCTGCTAGGCACCTGGCGAAGGATTGCTAGGGAATGAAGACTTGATCCAAGGGACTGAGCAACTTAGCTGAGCGATGACTAAGGACAGGAGTAGAGACGGGTCAGGGTTTAAGCATCTCGAGGTCTGGAAGTATCGGAAGCTAAGCAAAAGTCCACCCGAAGGGCTGGGTGGCAACCGTCCCCTGAAAGGAGTAGGTGAAGGGCGAGTTCTCGAGGATAGGAACTCGTGCCGGTTCAACCTAGGGTTTCGTGCAAATCTGAAGTCAGAACCAAGTCCTTAAAGCTTAATATTATATGCATATATGCTTTGTGTTTGTGTATCTTGCTGGTAACAAGAATCGGAGACAAAGCAAGCAGAAGTACTAGCCTTGCAGTCTTAATGCAGGGTGCCCCAGTGTTGGGGGCGCCCCCATGCACCAGGGTGCCCCCAGTGTTGGGGGCGCCCCCATGCACCCGAGCGCCCCCAGACAGAGCTAAGAGAGCAGCCTTCGCTGCTGCGAGTCCGAAGCACAGGATAAGCGCTCAAGAGGGCGCCCGGGATGTTCGGGGCGCCTTGGTCAAAGAACTTATCACCTGTGGCGAAGTAGGCGCAAGGATAAGGGTTGACCGAGTCTTCCGGGGTGCCCCAGCGTCCGGGGCGCCCCCAGGAGGCCTATATAAGGGGCTTCGACCCCTCTGCTTCAGACATGACTTCCAAGAACCATTCCAAACATTCTGACCGATGACAACATGCCAGAAATGAGGCTCTACGATCGGGAGGCTCCAGGAGGAAGTGCGCGACACTTCGGAGGTCCAGATCGGCCGAGTTTCAGATCTTGCTTGTTCGGTTTGAGTTTACTATTACACACTTAATTTTACTTATATTTTGATTGTAAACTTGCACTGTAAGTTGGGTTTCTCCGCCTCCGGAAAGTCCGGGAAGGAGACCAATAGTGGACGGGCGTTCCCGTGCATAGGCCTTGGATGTACTGACCCTGGGGGGTCGGGAACCAAGTAAAAATTCGCTGTGTACCTGTGTTCTGTTTGTTTTTATTTTTAGCTGCCCTAACGATCTGAGTAGTTTTACAAACGAAGTTCTCGCGAAGATTTTCACGTTCGATATTCACCCCCCCTCTATCGACGGCACCGGTCCGACAAATAATTGATTGAAAATAATTAAGTTGAATTTGAGAATAATTAATTGAAAATAATTAAGTTGAATTTGATATTAATTAATTGAGAATAATTAAGTTGAATTTGAGAATAATTAATTGAGAATAATTAAGTTGAATTTGATAATAATTAATTGAGAATAATTAAGTTGAATTTGATTTGTACGGTTGATTGGGTTGGACTAAAGTTTTAGGTCCTGAGCATCTCACCCATTTCTAAGTGACAAAATAGGATATCCTTAACTGTTTTGTGAGATGCATATTTTAATAGAAAGATTTATTTTGAAAAGGTCATGATTAATTTTGAAAAGTTAAATTAATTTTTAAACCCAATTTAAATTTATTTTGAAAAGAGATATTTGAATCTAAAATTAACTGAAAATTTATGTTAGATTCGAATTTAACAAAGAGTAAATTGAATTTGAATGTCAAAAATTGGCTTCCAGGTCTTGGCGAGGCACAAGGCCTTCTTTGGCCGTAGCCTTATTGGATCATCAACCCTTTCCTAGACAAAGCCTTTTAGTGAAATTTCATCTTCAAAATTAGTTTTTGGTAAATTTTGGTCTAACTAGTTTGGGTCTTGGATCGGTAGCTTCGGCTAGTTTCACCAGTCTAAAGAGACCAAGTAGTGTATACTTGACCTTATTAGAAAAGACTTCCCTAACGTACTATCATCTCACCTCCACCCAATACAATGTTGTTCAAATTTCAGTTAAGTTGGTTCAGTCCTTATACTAGCCAATCCTATTTCTAAGCAACAAAAGAAAATAAAATAAAAAGCAACACACAATTAAAGCAAACAAGACAAAAATGATCTAAGTTACATCATAATCGAAATAAAACTCTGGGTTTTTAAAATTAGCATGGTTGTGAATTAAGTTTTCTAACGTATTGACCTTAACTAATTTATACGAGTTAATCATGTTATTCAAGGTAAATATTGAATTTTTAAATACTGTAAATTTACCTTTTGATTCCCGGTTGGGAATCTCCCCCTTGATTCTAGCCATCTCTCTTTTTCTTGATTGTTTCTTCGGCATTTTGTAGTGGTCGCGAGCCAATCAGACCAGTTTCCAAGGATCCCTTCCTTCGCCGTCAGATTCTGAGTCTGAGTCGGACTCAGGTACTGGTTGAGGTCTCTTTTGTATTTCTCTTAGAGTTTTCCCTGCAATGAAAATTATACCTTCCTCGACCATTATAGTATCAGTCTGATTATTTAATTGTAATTCAAAAGAAGATTCGAAATTGGTTACCATTTTTGTCTCAGTCAATTCGTCTTCTGACTGTGGTTTGAATTAGCTATCAGGTATGGATTCTTTCTCATCTTCTGATCCGGAGTCAAAGTTCTCAATGATGGAGCTCTCTTCGTGTAGATTGATTAGTTTATCCCAAATTTCTCTGGCACATCTGAATGGACCTACTAGTTCAAGTTGCTCCTTGGTTAGGCCACATTGTAGGATTGTAGTTGCCCTTGCATCGGTCTCGATTTAATTGAGGGTGTGTTCATCCAGTTTATCCCACTCGATTGATGACTCATCTTCTACAGGAAAAGAGAATCCCGTTTGGATGATCCGCCATAAGTCCATGTGGGCCTTCAGAAGGGACTCCATTTGACATCTCCAAAACTTGAAGTTCTCGCCAGAGAATAGTGGTGGACGGGCACTGTTCCACTCATGGTTGGCCATTTAGTTTAATCCTTGCACACAAAAGAAATAACAGAAATGTACCAAGACTTGGTCTTGGATTAGTAGTGCGGGAGAAGGGAAAAATAGCCCAAAATAAATGTTGCACGAATTTCGAGGTGAAATAATAATTAAAACAATTTATTATAAATTTTTGAAAATGTTGATTTTGTCAATTCTGATTAATGATGAAACAGTAGGAATTCAATGTTTGGGAAAAAATTTGCTTGATTTAAGGTAGCATGAATTTCGAGAAAAAATATTAAAATAATAAAAAAAAAGTTTATGTCAAATTTTCAAAAATTGATCGTTTTATCAATTCTAACTTATGGTGAAAAAAATAAAAATTCAAAATTGAAAAAGGCGTAAGAATATTTTAAATCCACCCACAGATATTATTTATTTGAAATAAAGATCGAGTGGTGTTGCACCACCTCGATTAAAGAAAAAGAAAAGAAATAAAAAAAATCATAAATCCGAAAAAACTTTCAAACTAGTGGTTGCACCAAGTTTGAACTACCCCGCTCTGATACCACTTGTTGGATCGAGAGAACCAATAGAGGGGGGGGGGGTGAATATCGGAAAATGTTCGGATTAAAAAGAGAATGCGTAGCGGAAGATTAAAAACAAAAACACCCAAACACCAAGTTTTTTACATGGTTCGGAGCCTAGGTCGACTCCTACTCCAAGGCCCACGGTCGCTGACCGTTTACTACGGGCAATACTATAATCACGCAAAATCAGTTACAGAAATAGAATTACAGTTAAAGTGCAGTACTGAAATTAAACTCTTCTTTTTACCGACGTCCGGTGTAGATTACTTTTTCGGAGCAGTAGGACGTCGTCAGCGCTTGTATCTTGAGTCGGGAGGTTGCCGGAGCAGAGCGCGGAAGCAGAAGAGCGTGAAAGCATTGAATGAAATTGTTGTTCGAAGCCTCGGGGTCGAGGGCCCTTTTATAGGCCCTGGGGGCCACCGGAACGTCGGGGGCGCCCCCCCACGTGTCGGCCGATCCGTCTTTAACTCGGTCAGCTTCTGATCCCTTCAAACTCGGGATTAGATCTTGACCGGGGCGCCCGGGACACTGGGGGCGCCCGGATTGACCGGGTTAAACTCTTATCCTCTTGGCTTCGCTGGAGTTGCTTCAACTTCTTGACCTAGGGCGCCCGGGACTAGTGGGGGCGCCCGGAAGCACGGGGGCGCCCCGAACATGAGCTGTCGAAGCCTTCTTTTGCATTATGTGTTTTGTGTTCACCTTGGGGCACCCGGGACACTCCGGGCGCCCTGGTCAGCTGTTGCCTCACTCCTTTGAGGCTCTCTGAGCTGCAGACACTCGTTCCTTCGGTCCTGCATCCAGGGTTAGTCCAATACACCATAGAGCAATAAGATATTAGTTTATACAACCTTAGCTGTCTTGGTTCTGACTTTGGGCCTCCAAAATGGAACCCTAGGTCAAACCGACGCCTACTGTTCCCTCGACGGGGAACGCGTCCTCACCTACTCCTCTCGGGAGAATGTACCTGATGCCAACTGGCTCCTCCGATTGGACTTTTGCCTAGCGGTCCTTCGCTAGGTCTTGGATATCAAGCTGTCCTTCGCCTGGTGCCTAGCATTCCTTCACCAGGTCTTCAGTCCCAAGCTGTCCTTCACTTGGTGCCTAGCAGTCCATCGCTAGGACTTTTTACCCTGGCATTCCTTCGCCAGTGCCTAGCAGTCCTTCGGTTCGCTAGGACTTTGTATCCTGGCATTCCTTCGCCAGGTGCCTAGCAGTCCTTCGCTAGGTCTTTGTATCCTGGCATTCCTTCGCCAGGTGCCTAGCAGTCCTTCGCCAGGTGCCTAGCAGTCCTTCGCTAGGGCTTTGTATCCTGGCAGCCCTTCGCCAGGTGCCTAGCAGTCCTTCGCTAGGGCTTTGTATCCTAGCAGCCCTTCACCAGGTGCCTAGCAGTCCTTCGCTAGGGCTTTGTATCCTGGCAATCCTTCGCCAGGTGCCTAGCAGCCCTTCGCTAAGACTTTATTTTCTGGCAATCCTTTGCCAGGTGCCTAGCAGCCCTTCGCTAGGACTTTACTTCCTGCACACTTAGTATTCACATTAGACAACAAATAGTACTTAACTTTGAACCCTTTGCCAATATCAAAACAAGGTTCGATATGGTGCTTTCTGCACCAACATGATGTTCTAAACTGAGGAGGCAAAACCCCTTATATAGTAAGCATTCAGGCACCCGAGTGCCCATAGGGGATAACGGAGCTCTTCGTGGACCACCCTCTATGGCTTCAATTCTGATCTAGCATGCGAACAACACGCAGGGGATAACCCTGCCTTCTTGGGCACCTGGAGCACTGGGGCACCTGGGAGCAATGAGGTGCCTGGGAGTTGACGTGGCGCGTCCAACCAGTGATCGCCAACTCAGCTTCGCTACCTGTTGAGAAAACCCATCTAGGGCACCTGAGTCCTCTCAAGCGCCTGGGTTCTCGGGCACTTGAGCCCTCTCAGGCGCCCCTGATGCAACAGTTGGTTCCTTTAGCCTACAACCAAGGTTAGTCCAAGAACACAGTATAATAAAATAAATGAATGACAACCACAGGTGTCTGGTTCTGACTTTGGATTTCAAATGAAATCCTTGGTCGAACCAACACCTACTATTCCTTTTTCCGGGGAACCTCTCCTTACCTACTCCACCCTGGAGAAGTTACCTTTTGCCAACCGGGACCTCCGGTTAGACTTTTGCTCGGTCTCCGAGACTCTCGGATCTCAATACGTCCGATCCTGAACCTGTCTCTACTTCTGTCCGTAGTCCTTGCTCGGCTAGGTCTTCTGCCCGATCCTTGACCAGGACTTCATGCCCAATTCCTCGAACCAGGACTTCAGTACCCAACCCTCGGCCTGGTCTTCATTCTTGGTCTTCAACTAGGACTTCGTGCCTAATTCCTCGAACGAGGATTTCAGTGCCCAACCCTCGGCCAAGTCTTCGTGCCCAATCTGCGACCAGGACTTCGTGCCCAATTCCCCGCACCAGGACATTATGCCCAGCTTTACTTACCAGGCTTCGGTGCCTTGAAGAAGACTTCTTTGGTAGTCATCTTAATGTTAGTGATATGAGAGAAGTGTCCTAAGGCAATCGCCTTTTGATTGTAAATATTTATTTAATAAATGAAAATTTAGTATTTGAGTATACATATTTGTGTATTTGATTGGGATTTTAAACTCATCTATTGAATGCCCGCAATACAATTCACAGCATAAGAGAATTTGTGATGGGATCACAACTAGTGATTATCTCTACATGTGCAATTATGAAGTATTGAAAATATCCCTAGTCGATGAATTGATAAAAACAGACACTATCAATTCTGTTGAGACTAGCATGGGTTATTCTCTAATCAGCTGATTCTCACTGGCTGGTGACATTGGGATGTCCGGAGATAAACATGGATGCTAGTTAAGGGAACTAGTTCATTGGAGTGACTGACTGTAAAACTTCACATGGTAGTCCATACATAGACAGGTCAGTGAAGTTCTTACCGCAGCTTAAGTGTGATGTTCCTTTGACTTGCGATGTTCAAGTCATCTTGGTCATGGAGACTTATACTTTAACATCTTAAGCAAGCATCTCCAAAGGAGGTGAGGACCCAGGATGGTTGGGTATAAGCCGAAGTGCCCGAAGATGTTTGAACAGCCTACAAAGGATTCATCACTCCTTGCGAGGAGATGTATACCCAGGCCTATCGTCGGATTGTTACTCAAAGCCTCTGGCCAGAGCATATCATGTTTAGAGTATGAGTCTCTTAAATACATGAGAGTAGTTAGAAATCCAAAGGACGAGAAAGACACTACTTGGGCTAGGTGTGACGTAGTCAGCCTAGTGGGGACTGACACACATAGACCTTGTCCTGAACCAAGTGGGTATAAGATGGTGAAGGGAATGAGGCACGATTCATTAGAGCTGCTGAAGGGTTTCAGAATAATTTCTGAGGTCAACCGTTGATCTTTCGATTAATTGGGGATCATGATGTACTACTAGGTGCCACTCATGATCGTTCTATAATTGATGAATTATAGACGGCCAACATAAATCGAAAGCCTATTTAGTCACACGCACTACGAGTAATCCGAGGGATTTAAAATGAGTTGAAAATTGGATTTTCCGATCAAGAGAAATAAGTCGAATATGAATTTATCAGAGGCGCAACGGAAGCTTAAAATGGCTAAGTCTTTTGAAGGCTTATTGGGCGAATTAAATGAGTTTAATTCGCGAGGGAAGGGCTTGGAGTGGCCGGCCAAAGAGGGTGCCCACCCTCTTTGGTTTGGCCAGCCACCTAAGGGAGAGAAACCAATTTAATTGGTTTAAATTATAAAATAAATCAAGCGCGATTTGTTTTATAAAATTATGGATAAATAAATCTATATAAAGAAATTTATATAAAGAGATTTATGTAAAGAAATTTATATAAAGGAATTTATAGAAATTTATTCTTTTTTATGAAAATTAAAATGAACCATGGATCGGTTTATTTTAATTTTATAAAATCAATTATGAATTGATTTTTCCATGATAAGAAAAATTTTATAAATTTCTTGTAAATTTTATTCCATAATAAAAGGAGAGATGTATTTGTTTTATTATAAAATTAGTTATAATAAAACTTGGCATAAACGGAATAATTCATAAGAAAATTTATAGGATAAATTTCTTATGAAAAATTCCGTTAAAGAGGAGACTTGGCAAGGGAGAGGCTACTATATAAAGGAACCAAGGCTAGGCTTGAATTCCTCAATTGAGTAATCAAGAGAATAATTCTCTCTCTCTCTCTAACTCTCTCCCTCTCTCTCTCTAGGGCCGGCGCCCACTTCTCTCTCTAGGGCCTGCTCTCTCTCCTCCCCTAGGGCCGGTGCACATACCTAGGGTGGCCGTGAGCTTCCTCCACCAAGAAGGTGCCGAAGAAAAAGAAGAAGCGGATCGCGACTCCTTCCTACTTTTCCCGGAATTTTGATTCCGTTACTTGCTGGTTAGTTTCCTTTCTTCTCTCTTGATCTTCTAGTTGTGCCTTTAGAGAATCTAGTAGTTCTCGTCGGCACAAAACTCGTGACTTTGCGAAGTCATCCCGAAGAGAACTCGGCGTGGACGCGAATAGAGGCGGAGCTTCCAAGGGACGCTACGGTTGGATCTCGTCCCTTTCTTCGAGTTACGCGAGGTACAAAGTAAATTAGTTTACTTTTTCGCAAAATTTTAATTTATGATCATGTCCACACATCATAAGGTAGCATGCTAGATACGTGGTTAAAAATAATTTGAGAAATTATTTATGCTAATTCTTCCGCTGCACGTAAATATTTTAAAATTAACGAACCCGTATCTTTGTCAACATGCACCCGGTCCCAATAGTGGTATCAGAGCCGGTTAGTGTTCAACATAATCATATAATTGTTTTGTGGAAAACTTTGTCATGATCTCAATTTTGGAAAAATTTTCAATTATGGAAACTTTCCAATTATAATAAATTTTAGATTTAGGAATTTCAAAGTTTGGAAATGCTCATGAAATTTCGCAAACTTTTGAAATTTTCTAGTTTCTGAAATTTTATAATAATTGTGAAAACATCCCATCTTTGGAAACTTTCCAATTTTGGAAAATTTTCTATTTTAGAAAATTTCCAATTTTGGAAATATGTAAGTTTTCTTTGTACCAGAAACTTACAGTTATTCTGAAAACCTATTATGAAATCTCGCAATTTTGGACACTTTCTTTCAAGAAAGTCTAGACAAATTTATGGACAATTAATTGACAATTAAATTTGAATTAGTTTTTAAATTGACAACAAAATTCTTTATTTTGGATTGAGCCTCGGGGAGCCGTCCAATTTAAAGTTAGTTGTTGTAATTTAATTTCCCAATTTTAAATGAAATTGTCATGTTTAATTTGGTTACGCTTCAGAACCGGACCAAATTGGATTTACGACAAATTACTTTTCTTTGGATATCTGAGTCTCGAGGAGCCACCCTTAGAAAACAATTTGTTGTAATTAATTAAATCCATGAATAAAATATGATTTAAGAGGTGATGCTCTTACATATTGTTGTCTCCAAAATTAATTAGGAAAATGGTTTCCTATAGAGTTTTCTTAAATGAGATTTTCATGAAAATAATATGTCGTTGAATTAAGGACTCATGTCTCTTAATTTAATAAGATTTGATTTAGAAAAATCAAAGTCTTAAACATATTATTTCCGAAATTGATTATGACAATTTAGGAAATTGTTTCCCAAAACAATTCCTTTAATAAAGTATGAAATTAGAATTAGGAAATCCGGTTCCTAATTCAATTAATGAGACTTGATAAATTAAGTCACATACATACTTTATTAAGGAAATCGTTAGTCATGACATGATTATATGTCATGAATGTGCTTAGAAAAGAAAGGATGAGACCCAAAACCACTTACAAAATATTAAGGCCAACACCTTCCATTAATATGGTTAGAATCGGAGTTTTGTTTCTCGTTTGGGTTGATGGACACATCCATGCCTGGCTTGAACTGTAATGACCCACCTTTTGTTACTAGGCTTTAAGTTACTACTACTTGACTTCCCTTAACTTGCTCTAAATTTTTTTTTTCTTCCTTCTCTTTTTTTTTCAAAAAAAAAAAACAAAACAACTTTCATTTTATTTGCTTTGCAAGGATTTGACCCCTAGACCTCTTAGGGAGAAGTTGTAACACTAAAGCACTAACCAGCTGCTCTATACCACTTCTTTTTAATGGTACCAGTCGACTTCTATATAGCCAGTCGACTGGTAACGGCCACAGAAAGTTTCTAGGCGCGGCACCAGTCGACTGGCCTTTTGGCAGTCGACTGGTGCATCGAACAGAAGGTCCTGTTCGATAGCGCAGTCGACTGGTTCTGTACCAGTCGACTGGCACGCCTGAAACCTGCATTTTCAGACTCGAAAATTTGTTTCATAAGTCCACAATTCACATACCTCCAATGTATACAAAGACATAACTCCATTTCTATACTCTATACTAGTTTTATAAACCTTTTAGCAACTCAAAACGAATCCAATAACTTGAAATTAGAATCCTTGCGAGATTTAACAAAACTATCAAAATGTAAGCAAAACACTCTAGAGTTTGTACCAAACTTAACCCCTATGCGTAGTTTAAACAATGTTCTTCATTCTACCACTTCAAAACACCAAAACACATGTTCTACAAGACTAAGCCCAAAGATCTCTTCCACGGTTCCGCCGCCACTGAACATCAAAGCAAGTCCCTTCGCCTCCTTAACTTATGCTTTTTCTTTACCCTTATCTGCAATAGAAGGAAAATGCAACTAATAAGCAAATTGCTTAGTAAGTAAATCCTAACTCACAAATCCAAACGATAAGGGATAAACATGCTATTTTCAAAGAATGCTTACTTCCAAAATACATGCACATGGGAAAACTTACATATACTTATCATGCTCAATCATGATGAAAACATTACTTGCATAAAACATTTGCAAACTTAACATGCTCATACATTAAAAACACTAACCTCTTTACTCTTACCCTTTATCATGCTTGCAAAGTATCAATGTGAACTTATTGAAATAAAGACATGTACTCAAAGCTAAAACACTTGTAAATACTTATATACTTGAAAATAATATTCAACTTTCTTTAGACCTTGACATTGTACCATGGTATCAATGTACCAATTATGCGCTTCTCTAATAGCTTGTGGGGTAGCTAGCCACCACACCCTATTAGAGCTTCTTTCTAACTTTCGGTGGGCCTTCCATTTGCCCGGTACATGTCACTTTCTGAAAATAAAATACTTTCTTACTTACAGTACCTATACTTATCAACTATCTTACTTTTGCATAAATTTTGCACTTAAAACCTCTTACCTTTCTTACTTGGGACTTTCATCGAGCACCTTGCGTGCCCTTAATCCCAACCTCATTTTTGGGACTTTTCACAAGTTAAATCTTATCATGCTTAGCTTACATACACCAAATCTAAACCAATTAAATTTCTATCATGAGAAAACATGCATCTTTAAGAACTTAAAACACACGATAACCATAATCTTAACACATGCATCATAAAACATGATTCTACAACAAGATCTTACATACGAAAACTACTACTATTGCAGGTGAGTGATCTACTTACCCTTATCTTGAAGAAAACTCACTAAATTAAGGTATAAACCTAGCGTAGAACTCCTCTCTTCTTCCTTGTGAGAAACCTCCACTCTTTGGCCCTAGGGAGAAACCCTAGATTCTCTCTACTAAAGGGGAAGGAGAAGAAGAAGAAGAATTCCTTGGCTTCCTCTGTTTTCGCAGCCCCTTCCTCCCCCTCTTCTCGCACGCAGCCGCCAACAATCCCTAATCTCCCTTACATGACTTAAGCGGGGTTAATATATCTCTTAATGAAAAGGCCTAACTACCCTATAATATTATTTCTCTCCAACTTTTTCTGTGCTTGATACCCTAGCCCAGTCGGTCACTTGGATGCCCTTAAGGCTTTGCATCCCTTGTGGTCGCGGGATCAAATCCCATCCGACCCCTTATTTTTTTCTTTTTATTTTTAATCCGAAAAAATGCCATAAAATTCTGAAAAATCCCTAATAATACCAGAAAATTATTGGGTGTTACATGAGCCTCAACATGTTCAAACCATGGAATTAGTTTATGAATAATATAGTTGGAGTCAGAGGTCAATCCTTAGTTTTGGTTGTTGGACACATCCAAGCCTAACTAAACGGTTGAATGAGCTCCAACCATATTAAAACTATTTCTCGATTAATGGGTCAGCCTTAAGCTTGGAGCATCGATTTGTTGTGCCACAGCAAAGGTCGATGTAAAGAGAGGTGCAGTTGGGTGCCATGTATAATGTTGCATACTTGTTAATGAGTTAACAACCCAATGATTTATGCAAACACTCAATTAGTTGATAGCATAAAGTAATAGTTACATATATGTGATATGTAATCGGTATAATTACCTACCTTCATAGCTAAGAACAACTTGATGGCCACAGCCATGGTGGTTCTTATCTATGGTTGGATATCAACCTATTTGGAGATGCTCCTACGATCTCCCGAATTGATAAAAAGGGTTATTCAATTTGAAAAATAAATAGGATTTTATTTATGTATGTTGATACATTCTTTAATCATTCTTCTCACATAAGCTCAATTTGTATTTCTAGGTTAATCACTCGATCATGTCTTCTCTAAATTTGCGTTCCATTTTGGACACCAATAAACTGACTGGGCCTAACTTCATGGACTGGCTTCAAAACTTGAGGATAGTCCTCAAGGCAGAGAAGCTTGCTTATGTCCTTGAAGATCAACTTCCCAACCATCCTCCAGAGGGTGCAACTCCAGACCAGTTAATGGCCTATCAGAAACATGTGACCAATTCTGAACTTGCTAGTTGCATCATGCTAGCCTCTATGGTACCTGAGCTGCAAAAGCAGCATGAGCATATGGATGCTTATACCATCATCTTCCATCTTCATGAGTTGTTTGAAGAGCAGGCGAGATCCGAAAGGTTCGAAGTCTCCAGACTCCTCTTCACCTTTAAGATGCAGGAAGGCACTTCTGCCTCACAGTTTGTGTTAAAGATGTTGGGGTACATTGAGCGACTGAACACACTCGGTTTTGCAATGGATCATGAACTAAGTATTGACTTAATTCTGCATTGTTTGCCCAAAAGTTATTCACAATTTGTGATGAACTATCGGATGAACAAGCTGGAAACTACCATTCCTGAGTTGCTCAACCTGCTGAAGACTGTAGATCCTTCTGTAAAGCAAGATCAGAAGACAGCACTGTTAGTTGATTCCTCGAAGAAAGGTTCTAAGAGGAAGGCCAAAGAACAGAATAAGGGAAAGAAGAAAAAGGCCCAAAAGACTGAAAAGAAACCAAAAAACTCTTGCCATCACTGTGGCAAGGAGGGTCACTAGCGAAGAAATTGCAAGATTTATCTTGAGTCCTTGAAGAAGAAGGCATCTGATGCCCCATCCTCTTCAGGTATCTTCGTTATTGAATGTCACTCTATTTCCTCAAATACCTGGGTACTTGATACTGGGTGTAGCTCACATATATGTAATGACATACAGGGGCTAAGGAATAGAAGAAGACTCGTCAAAGGAGAAACGAATTTGCGAGTTGGAAATTGAGCAAAGATTGCTGTTGTTGCCATCGGAACATATTTGCTAAAGCTCCCTACTGGACGTATCTTAGAATTGGATAATTGTTATTTCGTTCCTTCGTTAATGAAGAACATTGTATCTATTTCATGTTTGAATGAAAAGGGTTATCATTTAACTTTTAGTAACAATTGTTGTTACATAACTTTAAATGGCGTTCTTTATGGGAATGGAACTTTGTGCAATGGTATCTACACGTTAGATTTATTCGGTGACGTTTTCAATATCGAAGTTAGCAACAAACGTGCTAGAATAGATAATCGAATAGACTCCTACACGTGGCACTGTCGTCTTGGCCATGTAAGTAAGAAACGCATGACCAAATTACACCGATGTGGGATTTTGGAATCATTTGAACCCGGTTCATTTGATACATGCGAATCATGCTTAAAAGGCAAGATGGCCAAATTACCCTTTTTCGGAAAAGGTAATCCAGTGGGAGAATTGCTTGGTCTAATACATACTGATGTATGTGGACCAATGTCAACTCTTGCACAAGGAGGCTATAGCTACTTCATCACCTTTATCGATGATCACTCACGATTCGGGTATGTGTTCTTGATGAAACACAAATCTGAAGCTTTTGAGAAATTCAAAGAGTTCAGAAATGAAGTAGAGAAACAGCTTGGCAAAAGTATTAAGATACTTCGATCCGATCGGGGTGGTGAATACTTAAGTCAAGAGTTTCAAGATTATCTTAGGGACAATGGGATATTGTCCCAATGGACTCCGCCGTATACACCACAGCATAATGGTGTATCTGAGAGGCGCAACCGAACCTTGATGGACATGGTTAGGTCGATGATGAATCATGCAACTCTTCCAAAATCCTTTTGGGGCTATGCACTAAAGACAGCTGTTTACTTGCTAAACAGAGTCCCGACCAAGGTAGTCTCTACTACTCCATATGAGACATGGAATAGTAAGAAACCTCACTTAACTCACCTTAAGATATGGGGTTGTCCTGCTTATGTGAAGCGGACTGTATCAGACAAATTGGATGCTATGTCTGATAAATGTCTATTTATTGGATACCCTAAGGAAACAAAGGGTTACCAATTCTATCATCCCTTGGAACAAAAGGTGTTTGTTTCAAGGCATGCTGTATTTCTGGAAAAAGAATTTCTTTTACAAGAAAATAGTGGGAGTGGCATTGAACTTGATGAAGTTCAAGAAACTCCAATAGACATTACAGAGACACCTAGTCTAGACCCACAACCAATAACTCATAATGATGAGCTATCAGTTGAACCTAAAACAACACTACCTCTTCGTAAGTCTGATAGGACACGCAATATTCCAGAGAGATACGGATTTCTCATAAGTGAATCGAACGACGTGTTACTCATTAACAATGTCGAACCTATCAATTATGAAGATGTTCTGAATAATTCAGAAAGGGATAAATGACTTGAAGCCAAGAAGTCGGAAATGGATTCCATGTACAAAAATCAAGTATGGGACTTGGTTATCCCACCTGAAGGGATTAAGCCCATAGGGTGCAAGTGGGTTTTCAAGAAGAAAACTGACATGGAAGGTAATGTTGTTACCTTTAAGACTAGATTAGTGGCAAAAGGATATCGTCAGAAACAAGGAATTGATTATGACGAAACCTATTCGCCAGTAGCTATGCTTAACCCATTCGGATGCTCCTGGACATAGCAGCTCATTATGATTATGAGATATGACAAATGGATGTGAAAACAGCTTTCCTTAATGGAAACCTACTTAAGGATGTATACATGATACAACCTGAAGGTTTCACAACGGTTGATAAAACCAAAGTATGCAAGCTTCGACGATCCATATATGGACTGAAGCAAGCATCCAGGAGATGGAACATCCGTTTTGATGAAACAATCAAAGAGTTTGATTTCTCACAAAATCCTGATGAACCTTGTGTGTACATGAAGGTTAGTGGGAGTGCAGTCGTATTCCTAGTATTATATGTCGATGACATATTACTTATAGGAAACGATATATCAGTCTTACAAACAGTTAAAATTTGGTTGTCCAAAACTTTCTCCATGAAAGACCTGGGAGAAGCAACCTATATCCTTGGGATTAGAATCTATAGAGATAGATTAAAACGGTTGCTTGGTCTTTCGCAGTCTACATATATAGACCGAGTGCTAAAAAGGTTTAGCATGTCGGAATCCAAGAAAGGTTACCTTCCCATCAGGCATGGGATCAACCTTTCAAAGTCTATGTGTCCGCGCACAGAAGATGAGAGGATTTGCATGAATAAGATTCCTTATGCATCCGCGATAGGATCTATCATGTATGCTATGTTATGTACAAGGCCCGATGTATCGTATGCTTTGAGCGTCACCAGCAGATACCAGTCGGATCCAGGAATGGATCATTGGGTGGCTGTCAAGACAATCCTTAAGTACTTAAGAAGAACTAAGGATGTGTTCCTAATATATGGAGAAGGAGATATGGTAATACGTGGGTATACAGATGCCAGTTTCCAGACAGATAAGGATGATTCCAAATCTCAGTCTGGATACGTATTGACTTTGAATGGAGGCGCAATAAGTTGGAAGAGTTCCAAACAAGACACCGTAGCGGATTCCACCACGGAAGTGGAATATATCGCAGCTTCGGAAGCAGCAAAGGAAGCAGTCTGGATCAAGAAGTTTGTCTCCGAACTTGGTGTGGTTCCAACCATTGATGAAGCAGTGCTGGTTTACTGCGACAACAATGGAGCTATTGCACAAGCAAAGGAACCAAGGTCTCATCAGCGATCCAAACACGTGCTTCGCCGCTATCATCTGATCAGAGAGATTATAAGTAGGAATGATATACAAATTGAGAAAATTTCCACTGAAAGGAATTTAGCGGATCCTTTAACTAAGGCCTTACCTCCAAGCAAGTTTGAGGGTCATGTTAGAGCCTGTGGTATTGGATACCGTAGCGATTGGCATTAGGCCAAGTGGGAGTTTGTTAGTGATATGAGAGAAGTGTCCTAAGACAATCGCCTTTTGATTGTAAACATTTATTTAATAAATGAAAATTCACTATTTGAGTATACATATTTGTGTATTTGATTGGGATCTTAAACTCATCTACTGAATGTCCGCAATACAATTCACAGCATAAGAGAATTTGTGATGGGATCACAACTAGTGATTATCTCTACATGTGCAATTGTGAAGTATTGAAAATATCCCTAGTCGATGAATTGATAAAAACGGACACTATCAATTCTGTTGAGACTAGCATGGGTTATTCTCTAATCAGCTGATTCTCACTGGCTGGTGACATTGGGATGTCCGGAGATAAACATGGATGCTAGTTAAGGGAACTAGTTCATTGGAGTGACTGACTGTAAAACTTCACATGGTAGTTTATACATAGACAGGTCAGTGAAGTTCTTACCGCAGCTTAAGTGCGATGTTCCTTTGACTTGCGGTGTTCAAGTCATCTTGGTCATGGAGACTTATACTTTAACATCTTAAGCAAGCATCTCCAAAGGAGGTGTGGACCCAGGATGGTTGGGTATAAGCCGAAGTGCCCGAAGATGTTTGAACAGCCTACAAAGGATTCACCACTCCTTGCGAGGAGATGTATACCCAGGCCTATCGTCGGATTGTTACTCAAAGCCTCTGGCCAGAGCATATCATGTTTAGAGTATGAGTCTCTTAAATACATGAGAGTAATTAGAAATCCAAAGGACGAGAAAGACACTACTTGGGCTAGGTGTGACGTAGTCATCCTAGTGGGGACTGACACACATAGACTGTGTCCTGAACCAAGTGGGTATAAGATGGTGAAGGGAATGAGGCACGATTCATTAGAGTTGCTGAAGGGTTTCAGAATAATTTCTGAGGTCAACCGTTGATCTTTCGATTAATTGGGGATCATGATGTACTACTAGGTGCCACTCATGATCGTTCTATAATTGATGAATTATAGACGGCCAATATAAATCGAAAGCCTATTTAGTCACACGCACTACGAGTAATCCGAGGGATTTAAAATGAGTTGAAAATTAGATTTTTCGTTCAAGAGAAATAAGTCGAATATGAATTTATCAGAGGCGCAATGGAAGCTTAAAATTGCTAAGTCTTTTGAAGGCTTATTGGGCGAATTAAATGAGTTTAATTCGCGAGGGAAGGGCTTGGAGTGGCCGGCCAAAGAGGGTGCCCACCCTCTTTGGTTTGGCCAGCCACCTAAGGGAGAGAAACCAATTTAATTGGTTTAAATTATAAAATAAATCAAGCGCGATTTGTTTTATAAAATTATGGATAAATAAATCTATATAAAGAAATTTATATAAAGAGATTTATGTAAAGAAATTTATATAAAGGAATTTATAGAAATTTATTCTTTTTTATGAAAATTAAAA
The DNA here is from genome assembly GCA_024364735.1 of Boesenbergia rotunda. Lineage (NCBI taxonomy): Eukaryota > Viridiplantae > Streptophyta > Magnoliopsida > Zingiberales > Zingiberaceae > Boesenbergia > Boesenbergia rotunda. The sequence continues at coordinate 52,695 of JAGFNQ010009519.1, forward strand.
TGAACCATGGATCGGTTTATTTTAATTTTATAAAATCAATTATGAATTGATTTTTCCATGATAAGAAAAATTTTATAAATTTCTTATAAATTTTATTCCATAATAAAAGGAGAGATGTATTTGTTTTATTATAAAATTAGTTATAATAAAACTTGGCATAAACGGAATAATTCATAAGAAAATTTATAGAATAAATTTCTTATGAAAAATTCCGTTAAAGAGGAGACTTGGCAAGGGAGAGGCTACTATATAAAGGAACCAAGGCTAGGCTTGAATTCCTCAATTGAGTAATCAAGAGAATAACTCTCTCTCTCTCTCTAACTCTCTCCCTCTCTCTCTCTAGGGCCGGCGCCCACTTCTCTCTCTAGGGCCGGCTCTCTCTCCTCCCCTAGGGCCGGCGCACATGCCTAGGGTGGCCGTGAGCTTCCTCCACCAAGAAGGTGCCGAAGAAGAAGAAGAAGCGGATCGCGACTCCTTCCTACTTTTCCCGGAATTTTGATTCCGTTACTTGGTGGTTAGTTTCCTTTCTTCTCTCTTGATCTTCTAGTTGTGCCTTTAGAGAATCTAGTAGTTCTCATCAGCACAAAACTCGTGACTTTGCGAAGTCATCCCGAAGAGAACTCGGCGTGGACGCGAATAGAGGCGGAGCTTCCAAGGGACGCTACGGTTGGATCTCGTCCCTTTCTTCGAGTTACGTGAGGTACAAAGTAAATTAGTTTACTTTTTTTGTAAAATTTTAATTTATGATCATGTCCACACATCATAAGGTCGCATGCTAGATACGTGGTTAAAAATAATTTGAGAAATTATTTATGCTAATTCTTCCGCTGCACGTAAATATTTTAAAATTTACGAACCCGTATCCTTGTCAACATACACCCGGTCCCAACACTTAATCCTAACTAGACTTCTCTCTGCCAAACATCAGGTCTTGATTGGTTTAGTCCTTGGTCTAGCTGACCAACCTTGGGTTCTCTGCCAAACATCAGATCCTATATGGCTAACCCTTGTTCTAACTGACCAAACCTCGGTATATTGTCACACATGTCAGATCTCGATTTGATCACTCTACTAAAATATCAGGTCCTGTTTGGCTAACCCTTGGTCAACCTGACCATCCCTGGGTACTAATCACTCTTGCCAAACATCAGGTCCTATTTGGGTAACCCTTTGGCCAAATTGATCAAACCTAGGTTTACCCTACCAAACATCAGGTTCTGTTTGACTTAACCCTTAATTACTTTGATCAGACCTTGGTATATTGTCAAACATCGAAACACTAGAGGTTGACTATTCTTGTCTGATGCTTTTTGCACCAAGAATCTCCCCCTTTTTGACGTTTAGCAATAATCTTAAGTTAGATTTTGGTCTGAGGGTTTTAGGACAATACTTGGGAGAAATTGAAAAAAAATTAACTAAGGTACTCCCTCCCCTTTTGACAAACATCAAAAAGAAATATAAGATAATAACAAAGATTTTAAAATTTGCACCAACAATAAATATTTTAAAGAAAATATAATTTTCAAAAACCTCCCTTTTTTATTAAAAAAATTAAGTACTTTTTTCATAAAATATTATAGGGAACGCTAAGTACTTGAGTAAAATGTGAAAAGATAAGTACTTTATTGATTTGAATTTTCTTAAATCTGACACAATCTTAGGAATCTTGTTGACCACAAAAAAATTTCCTATATGTCTTAGAGATTTTCCAATCAAGATAAAGTATTTTGAATATATGTATTTAATTTTTAAAAAATAATAATTTTTTTGGGTGGATTCCACCCCAATCAGACACAATCCTAGAAAACCTTATTAACCATAAAGAAAACTTTCTTATGTGTCTTGGAGATTTTTCTAGACTTATGTAATTTTTTAAAGGTTTTCAAAGATGTTCAAAAGACAAGATGATTTTAAAAAAAATATTTTGAAAAATAAGTATATTATATTTTTAAAAATAAAGTGTTTTTGAAAAGATAGTGTTTTCTACAAATATAGTATATTTGAAACTTCTAATAGCTCTTTTACTTTGAACTGCCCTTAAACCTGACACAGACCTAGGAAGCTTGTTTTTCATAAGTTGATCTTCCTCTGAGTCTTAGGGTTTGATTCAAACGAAAAGAATTACACAATAATAATTTAAGATAATCAAAAGGCGAATTGTTCTTTTGATTGAGACTTCCCTAAGCCTGACACAATCTTAGAAATCCTTGCAGATTATAAGGAAAACTTACGATGTGTCTTTAGGGTTTATCTAAATCATAAGAGCAATTAAAGCATATTTTAGAAGAACAATTTTGAAAGATAATCTTTGAAGAAGTATTTTTCGAAAAATATTTTGAAAGACATAAATTTTTAAAGAAATATTTTTTGAATAACATTTTAAAAGTCATAAATTTTTATAGGAAAATTTTTTGAAAAACAATTTGAAAGAAGTAATTTTTTACAGTAATTTTTAAAGGAAAATTTTTCGAGAAACATTTTGAACGAAGTAATTTTTTGAAGTAATATTAAAAAAAATCGAGCAAAAATTATTTTGAAAGAGATAATAACTTTTGAAAAGAATAATTTTTCAAAAATAATTTTTCCAAAGAAGTGTTTGAAAACACAATAAAAACTGACTCCCCCTAAACCTGACACCTTCTGGCTACCCTTGTTAACTACAAGGAACTCTACCTAAATGTCTTAAGGGACTTTAATATTTGTGGGATCGTTTAGAATCGATAGAGGGGGGGGGGTGAATATCGATAAAACTTTTTCATAATTAAAAAGAATTTTACGCAGCAGAAATATCAAACAATGCTAACACACTTGGTTTTACTTGGTTCGAAGTCTAGATCGGCTCCTACTCCAAGGCCCACAGTTCTTGACCGTTTACGTTGGACAATTCTATATTTTGGAAAAATGTTACAAACTTAAAGCTCTAATACAAAATTGAATATAAGCAATTAAATTAAATTAAACAAATACAGACAACCGGAAAATGACTTGAAGATCGGAGCAGCAGGTCGTCGTTGGCGCTTGAAGCTTGACCACGGAGACATTAGAGCAGAGCGCTTGAGTATTGCGTTGAAAGAAGTGTTTTGTGGAAGCAAGGGGGTGAACCCCTTTATATACTGTCTTCTGGGGCGCCTGTGTTGAATGAGGCGCCTGACACGTGTGCCCTTCTGTGCGAATCCTCATCCGCAGACTTAGCCAGCGCTTATCCCTTCAACTAGGGCGCATGGGATGACTGGGGCGCCTGTATGCTCACGGGCGCCTCCTTTGCTGACGTGGAGGCTAGCTTCGTAGACTGCTGGAAACAACCTTCTAGGGCGCCTGTATCCATCAGGTGCCTATATTCTTGGGCGCTTGACTCCATTCAGGTGCCTGGGATACAGAGAACTTCAACCTTCATTCGTGCAACCATGGTTAGTTCCAAAGTATAAGTAATCGATAAATTAGGTTCAATTAACAGCCTACGCTATCTTGGTTCTGACTTTGGGCTTCCCAAATGAAACCCTAGGTCGAACCGACGCCTAATGTTTCCTCTTCGGGGAACGCATCCTCGCCTACTCCTCTCAGGAGAATTTACCTTTTGCCAATCGGCTCCTCCAGTTGGACTTTTGCCCGATCTTCCAGATCAGGACTTCGTGCCCAATCCACGACCAGAACTTATTGCCCAACCCTCAGTCAGGTCTTCGGTGCCCAGCCCTCGGACAGGACTTATTGCCCAATTCCACAAAGCAGGACTTCGTGCCTAGTCCACGACCAGAACTTATTGCCCAACCCTCGGTCTGGTCTTAGGTGCCCAGCCCTCGACCAAGACTTATTGTCCAATTCCATGAATCAGGACTTCGTGCCTAGCTTACCTAGGACTTTTCCTGCGCACTTCAACATATACATTAGATCACAATATCACCTTAACTTGTGAACCCTTTGCCATTATCAAAACTCAGGTTCGATCTTGGTGCTTCCGGCACCAACAATATTGACCTAGAAGGTTTGTGTCTAAGTGTAGGTTAAATAATTTTCGAAAAGATATATAATTTTTGAAATCTATTTATAAGTACACACAATCATGCATGAAATTCATTAAAACATTATTATGTTTAATCACTATTTTGAAAATAGGTCTTTTAGAAAATATTCTAAGAATTTTTGAAAACATTTTGAAAATATTTATTAATTGATTAGCTCTTATCATCTCACCCATTCTAAGTGTTGCAGTACAGACAAGCATAGTAGCCTTATGAGTATTTGTGAGATGCTTGATTAATTTTTCTCAATTTAATTTTATATATTATTTGACCTTGAGTTAGATTCAAGTTTAACAAATAGTAATTTAAAAGTAGATTTCAATAATTGACTTTCAGATCTTAGTGACGTACAAGGGTCTTCTTGGATATCGGAACAACGACCCTTTCCTTAGACAAAGCCTTTTAAAGAAATGATACTTTTAATTTACTCTATGAGAAACTCTGGTCTAACTAGTCTAGGATGTGACGAGGTAGCTTCGGCTAGTTCCACTTAGCTAGGTTGACCAAGTCAGGTACTCCTTACCATTTCTGACTTCCTAGATCAAGCTTCCCTAACGTACTATCATCTCGCCCCACTCTGGTACTATGTTAGGCAAGTATCAACTAATCTTTTTCCTATTTAGCCATTTTAGATTAAGCAAGAAAAAAACTAGCATGAATGACATGATAGATATATGTGAAGAAACATAAACAGATGCATGAGCATGATAGTTATGCATGTGTCAATCAAGTCGAAACAATTTAATTTGATTTCTAATAAAGTATCAAATTTTAGATTTGATACAAATCGTGTGAACCCGCGAATATGTCAACCCACTTTGACATATTTATTATTATTAAGTTGATTGTTCTAGTTGGGTAGAATTTTATTAGTTACATAAATGAAAGTAATTAATTTGAATTTAGTTTGTAGATTTCATAGTAGATTTTGAATTTTGAATTAAGGATTGTGTTTCTCAAAATTTTTAAGAATAAAATTAGAGTTTAAGATTAAGATTTACGTTTTTGAGAATTAAATAAGAATTTAAAATTTATGATTATTAAGTAAGATTTAAGTTTTTAAGAATTAAATAATAATTTTGGGTCTAATTGCATCATTTCCATTAATTCAAGAAATTCTGATTAATCTATTATTTCTTTTGATTTTAAGTTTTAAATTTTATTTAATACTTCTATTTTATTTGAGTTCTTATAAGTCCTTTTAATTATAGCTTCAATTTTGATAAATTCATCTTCATCTTCATCTTCAGAATCATGTTCTTCTTCATCTTCAGAGTTATATTCAGAATTAATAACAGTTGTAATATTATATTCAAAATAAGTAGAATAATTTTTAGAATTACTAATTAAGGTTGTATCATTATCTTCAAAATAAGTAGAATAATTAATTAAGGTTTTATAATTATCTTCAAAATTATTTGAATTATCTTGATAATTATTAATTAAAGTTTTATTATTATTTTTAGAATTATTTGAATTACCTTGGGAATTATTAATTAGGGTTTCATAATTATCCTCAAAATTATTTGAATTATCTTGTGAATTATTAATTAAAGTTTCATTATTATTTTCAAAATTATTTGGATATCTTGAAAATTATTAATTAGGGTTTCATAATTATCTTCAAAATTATTTGAATTATCTTGAGAATGATTAATTAGAGTTTCATCATTATCTTCAAAATTATTTGAATTATTATTAATTAAAAGTTGGGCATTGTCTTCAGAATTAATTTTTGTTATTGCAGCATTAATTGAAACAATTTTAGAATTGATATTCACGATTTTGATATTATTTTGATCATTATTATTTAAGCTATCATGTAATATTTCTAATTTCTCATGCAGAAAATCTAAGTTGACAAAAAAATCAATGTTATCTAAATTACCAGAAAATTATGTAACTTTGCAGGAATTTAAAAAATATTTATGCAGAAATTAAATTTCTGTACCTCCTTTACCTTCATCGCATTTCTTGGCATTGTGGGTCGGATTATTTTCTAGTCTGGACATTGGTTCTTGTAGTGTCCATGCTTTTGGCACTTAAATCATTTGATATGGTTCTTGTCCCTCCAGACTCCTGGCGTCGATACCTTCGTTGTCACCGGTGGTGACGTACGAATCTTACAAGTAGGACACTTATTTTTATAGTGCCCTTTCTCTTTGCACTCAAAACAGATTATGTGAAATTTGAAATTATACATTAAAAAAAATACCTCTTTCACCCTTGACTCCCTCCCAATTCCTGACCTTCTTGCTCCTTCGGCAGTGAGTCCAATCAGAGCCACCCGCTCTGATACCAATTGTAGGATTGACGACGTCTATAGAGGGGGGGGTGAATATCAACTTGTACTTTCTTTCGTCTTTGAGTCGTTTGTTTGTTCAACTTCGTAACAGAGTCATTAGTAGCACAAAAGAATAATAAATAAAGAAAAAAAACACAACACAAACAAATGGGATTTTTACTTGGTTCCCAACGCCCCAGGGTCAGTACGTCCAAGGCCTAATTACGGGTAGCACCCGTCCACTAGTGGTCTCCTTTCCGGAAGTTTTCTGGAGGCGGAGAAACTCGTCTTACAGTTTTGATTACAAGCAAAATAATAATAATGAAATAAATACAACTTATAAAATGCAAACCAAATGTGAATGTCTCAGTCAACTTTGGAAGTCCGAAGTGCTGCACACTTCTTCCTGGAGCCTCCTTGGTCACAGAACTTCGTCTTAGCACTTTTTCTTTGCAAGGAATGAGTAATCGGATGGAAAGATTGATGTTCTGAATTGAGGGTGTGACGACCCACCTTTTGGTACTTCTAAGCTTTAAGTTACTACTACTTGACTTCCCTTAACTTGCTTTATTATTTTTTTTCTTCCTTCTCTTTTTTTTTTCAAAAAAAACAAAACAACTTTCATTTTATTTGCTTTGCCAGGATTTGACCCCTAGACCTCTTAGTTGTAACACTAGAGTACTAACCAGCTGCTCTATACCACTTCTTTTCAATGGTACCAGTCGACTGCTATATAGCAGTCGACTGGTACCAGGCGACTGGCCTTTTGGCAGTCGCCTGGTGCATCGAACAGAAGCTACTGTTCGATAGGGCAGGTGACTGGTCCTGTACCAGTCAACTGGCACGCCTGAAAACCTGCATTTCAGACCTGAAACTCATCTCCATCCATCCACAAAACATATACTTTCAAGCCATACAAAGACATAACACCATTTCTATACTCTATACTAGTTTTCTAAACATTTTAGCCAATCAAAACAACTTCATAAACTTGAAATTAGGACTTTTGCGGAAGTAAATAAGCTATCAAAATCTATGTGAACTTTTGACTAGAGTTTGTACTAAATTTTGTATCTATGCAAGGTTTAAACAAAGTCATTCATTCTACCACTTCGAAACACCAAAACACATGTTCTACAAGACTTAGCCCAATGATCTCTTCCACGGTTCCGCCGCCACTGAACATCAATGCAAGTCCCTTCGCCTCCTTAACTTATGCTTTTTCTTTACCATTGTCTGCAATAGAAGGAAATGCAACTAATAAGCAAAATGCTTAGTAAGTAAATCCTAACTCACAAATCCAACGATAAGGGATAAACATGCTCTTTTCAAATAATGCTTGCTTCAAAACACATGCACTTTGAAATACTTACACATGGAAACTTTCATATACTTATCATGCTCAATTATACTTGAAAACATTTACTAGCACTAAAACATTGGCAAATCTAACATGCTCATAATTTCTTTTGAAACTTACTAATGATACATTTCCATACTTTAAAACACAACTTCTTTGCTCTTTCCCTTTAACATGCTTATAACATAACCATGTTATCATACATAACAAAACATGCACTTTAGGGAATTGAAACACTTTCATATACTCATATACTTCAAAATAATAATCAACTTTCTCAGGCCTTGACACTGTACCATGGTATCAATGTACCAATGCGCGCATCCCTAATAGGTTTCGGGGTAGCTAGCCACCACACCCTATTAGAGCTTCTTTCTAACTTTCTGTGGGCCTCTCTTTTGCCCGGTACATGTCACTTTCCAAAAGTAAAATACTTTCTTATTCATAATGCTTGTATTTATCAAGCTAAACTTTCTTTTTCATAAATCTTTGCACTACAAAACTTTACCTTTCTCACTTGGAACTTTCATCGAGCACCTTGCGTGCCCTTAACCCAAAACTCATTTTTGGGACTTTTCAAGAACTTAATCTTTCATGCTTAGATCACACACATAACAATCTACTCCAATTCAAATTCTATGATTAAAAACATGTATTCTTTAGAAACTTAAATCACACAATAAATAATATTCTCAAAGCATGCACTTAGATTACAAAATCAAGGTTCTACAACAAGAAAACTACATGCGAAGCTACTCCTATTGCAGGTGAGTGATTTACTTACTCTTTTCTTGAAGAAAACTCACTAAGTATCTCGAAATTCCTAGCGTAGGGTTCTTTTCCTCTTCCTTTGCAAGAAAACTTCACCCTTGGCCCTAGGGAAGAAGCCCTAGGTTTTCTACTTCAAGAGGAAGAAGAAGGAAGAAGAAAACTCCCCCCTTTCTCCCTATTTTCGTAGCTTCCTCCCTTGGCTCGCGCGGCCTCCTCCTCCAAGCCCTAATGGGGTCTCAACTCAACTTAAGTGGAAGATTAGATACCTCTTCATGAAATGGGCTGAATCAACTATAATATTATTTTGTTTCATCCTTTTTTGTCCTTGATACCTTAGCCCAGCTGGTTCCTTGGATTCGCTTAAGTCACTGCTTCTCGCGTGGTCGCGCGATCGATCCCCAGCCGACCCCTTTAATGTTTTTTTTCTAATTTCATTCTGAAAAAATGCTATAATATTCCGAAAAATGCTAGAAAAATTCCTAAAAATCCTTAATAATACCAGGAAATTATTGGGTGTTACAATCCTCCCTACCTTATAAAAAGTTCGTCCTCGAACTTAGAACAACTCTGGATACCTTTGCCTCATGCTATCTTCTGATTCCCAAGTTGCTTCTTCATACTTCTGATTTAGCCATAAAACTTTTACTAGTGGTACCACTTTGTTCCTCAGCTTCTTATCTGTTCGATCTATTATCTGAATAGGTCGACTTTCATAACTGAGATCTTCTTGCACTTGTACCATCTGTGGCTCAATCACTTGGTTGGCATCTGGGATATGCTTCTTTAGCATTGAGACATGGAACACATTGTGTATTGCTAACATCTCTGAGGGTAGCTCCAACTCATAAGCTACTTTGCCAACTCTTTTCGTCACTGGGTAGGGCCCTACGTATCGAGGACTTAGCTTGCCTTTCTTGCCAAATCTCATCACACCCTTCATAGGAGCTACTTTGAGGAAAACTGTATCCCCAACTTCAAACTCTAACGGCCTACGGCGTACATCGGCGTAACTCTTTTGCCTACTCTGAGCAGTCTCTATCCTTTGGTGGATGCTCTTTATAGCTTCTGTGGTATCATCTATAAGATCAGTCTGTGACCCCATTTCCTTCTTCTCACTACCTTCATACCAACAGAGGGGAGATCTGCACTTCCTACCATAAAGAGCTTCATAGGGTGCCATACCAATAGTGGCTTGGTAACTGTTGTTGTAGGCAAACTCAGCTAAACATAAATACTTGCACCAACTGCCCTTGAAGTCCAATGCACAAGCTCTAAGCATATCTTCTAGAACCTGATTCACTCTCTCTGTCTGTCCATCAGTCTGGGGATGGAAAGCTGTGCTGAATTTCAATTTGGTGCCTAACGCTGTCTGTACACACTCCCAAAAGTGTGAAGTGAAACGACCATCCCTATCAGAGATAATGGTATTCGGGACTCCGTGTAGTCGGATCACTTCCTGCACATATAATTGGGCTAACTTTTCAATTGAGTAAGACACTCTGATTGCCAAAAAGTGGGTAGACTTGGTCAATCTGTCTACTATCACCCAAATAACATCATAGCCATTAGTTGTCTTTGGTAGACCAACTATGAAATCCATGGCTATGTCTTCCCATTTCCACTCTGGAATCTCAATGGGTTGTAGGACACCTCCTGGTCTCTGGTGTTCTGCTTTAACTCTCTGACATGTCAGGCAGGTGCTGACATACTTAGCTATGTCTCTCTTCATCCCTGACCACCAAAATCTTCCTTTCAAATCCTGGTACATCTTAGTGGAACCAGGATGCATTGAGTAGGGAGTTCCATGGGCTTCTTCAAGAATCTGCTTCCTCAGCTCTTCATGACTGGGGACACATAAACGGTCACCATAGTAGAGTATCCCACTGTCAGATACTCTAAACTCTTTACTCTCTCCTTCTTGCATCTCCTGCTTGATCCTTTGGAGATCAGAATTCTCAGCTTGCTCTTCCTGTATCTCTTCAAGCAAAGTCGACTCTAGTGTCAATAGAGCTAGCTGCCCATCAATAATCTCCACTCCATAATCTACTATCTCCTTCTGTAATGGTGGTGCCAATGATGATAAGGACATCAAAGTGGCACAAGTCTTTCTACTCAGTGCATCTGCTACTCTATTTGCCTTACCAGGGTGGTAAAGAATCTCACAGTCATAGTCCTTCACTAACTCGAGCCACCTTCGCTGTCTCATATTGAGGTCTTTCTGAGTGAAGAAATATTTTAGACTCTGGTGATCTGTATAAATCTTACACTGCACTCCATACAAGTAATGCCTCCATATCTTTAGAGCAAAGACTACAGCTGCCAACTCCAGATCATGAGTGGGGTAATTCTTTTCATAGTCCTTGAGTTGCCTGGAAGCATAAGTTATGACTTTGCCTTCTTGCATAAGGACTGCTCCAAGTCCTAGCTTTGATGCATCACTGTATATATCAAAGCTCTTATCACCCTCGGGTACTATAAGAATAGGATCACTTGTCAGTCTCTTCTTCAACTCAAGAAAACTCTGCTCACAGTCTTCAGTCCACTCATACTTCTTATTCTTTCTGGTAAGGGCTGTAAGTGGTGAAGCTATCTTTGAAAAGTCCTCTACAAACCTTCTGTAGTACCCTGCCAAACCCAGAAAACTTCTGATCTCACTAGCATTCTTTGGTTGACTCCAGTTACTAACTGCTTCAATCTTGGCTGGGTCTACCATAATACCTTCCTTGGAAATAATGTGGCCTAGGAAGGCCACCTGATTAAGCCAAAACTCACACTTTGAGAATTTGGCGTACAACTCCTTCTGATGTAAGGTTTGCAACACTATCTTCAGGTGTTCTTCATGTTCTTTCTGAGTCTTTGAATACACTAGGATATCATCAATGAAGACAATGACGAACTTGTCCAGAAAATCCTTGAACACTCTATTCATTAGATCCATAAACGTCGCAGGGGCGTTTGTCACTCCAAAGGGCATGACCACAAACTCATAGTGCCCATATCTTGTACTGAAAGCAGTCCTTGGCACATCACTCTCCTTCACTCTGAGCTGATGGTAACCTGATCGCAGATCTATCTTGGAGAACACTGTAGCTCCCTTCAGCTGATCAAACAAATCATCGATCCTTGGCAAAGGATATCTGTTCTTGATGGTTACTTTATTCATAGCTCGATAATCTATGCACATTCGCATAGATCCATCTTTCTTCTTGACGAACAGTACAGGAGCTCCCCAAGGTGAATGACTAGGGCGGATGAAACCCTTGTCAAGCAGCTCTTGCAATTGCTCTTGTAATTCTTTCAGTTCTGCTGGCGCCATGCGATAAGGTGCCTTCGAAATTGGGTTGGTTCCTGGGGCCAACTCAATTTCAAACTCAATTTCTCGATTGGGAGGGAGTCCTGGTAACTCTTCAGGAAACACTTCAGGATAGTCACAGACTACCCTCACTTCCTCTTTCTTTAATCCTTCTCTTAGACTTGCATCTACTATATGAGCTAGAAAATCAGAACCCCCTTCTCTAACATTTTCTGAGCTTGTAAGGTAGATAAGAACCTTTTTGTCTTTCTCTTTGGGTCTCCAATAAACTCAAATGGAGGTTCTGCTTTTGGTGTGAACTTGACTTTTCTTTTGCGGCATTCATTAGAGGCACTATACTTGCTCAAGAAATCCATCCCTAAAATGATATCATAATCCTTCATCTCAAGGACTACTAAATCACTATCGAGTTCTCGGTTGGAAATCTGAATTAATACAGCTCTTAGCCACTGAGTAGACGCAATAACCTCTCCCGAAGGTAAGGTTGTTAAGAACTTCATCGTTCAAAATTTCTGGTGGCCTTTATACTATTTAAGTAGTGCTCGATGATCAAAGCACTACTTATCAGTTCTTCGGAGGTTTGCGACCTCTTAACACTGCTGGCCACATTTAACGCTATCTCAGGCCTTCACATTTTCAATATTAGCCTGACTCTTTCTTTTTTTTAGTGCTAACTAGCTCTAGGCACAGATGAGCTAACCGCTTAAACATCTTCACTGCTTTATCCACGGATAGTTCTCCTTGTCTGGACTTCATGAATTCGTCGTAATGCTTGTTGGGTACTTGCATGTGAAAGTATTCTTCGAAGAACTCAGTCTCGAAGTCGGCCCATGTCATCTAGCTGACATTTCTCTTGGCCTTGACTCTCTCCCACTATATTCTAGCATCTCCCGTAAGGCAGAAAGATGCACACTTTATCTTCTCTACCTCATGCCAGTCTAGTAGCCCTACTATTCTTTCCAACGTTTTGAACCATGCTTAAGCATCCCATGGTTTCCTTGTGCCTGAGAAGTTCCCTGGCTTCTGTTTCTTCTACTGAATGAGGTACACTTCTTGCCTTACCCCCCTTGCCGGGACTACAGAAGTAACCGATGGGTCATTGGTCACAACTGGTGCCACTACATTCGCCACCAACGGGGTAACAGGAGTGGCCTACTGGTTAGCTATCATGGTGGCAATAACTTGCTGTTGTTCTGCTAACTGTCTCTGTAACTGAGCCACCACGTCTAAGAGATTTGGTGGGGGTACTGACTCTGTTGCCTCTTGCCCTCTAAGAGCTTGCTCCTCGTTTTGGGCCTTTCTAGGATGCCCTCAAATGTATAACTTAACACTTAATGGTAATGTTCCCAAACTTGCTTTAGGATATAACAAGACCTTGGTCTTGATTCTTACCTCATTTCATAGTCCTAGAACTCGTTCTAGGGCTTAGTAAGACCTTGGTCTTACTCAAAACTTTTATCAAGCACCTTGCGTGCCATAATCCCAAAACTTGCTTTTGGGCAAATCAAGACCTTGGACTTGCTATACTAAGATCACAACATGAAGGACGTCCTCTTCGTATTCTCCTACTCTATATCATAAAGAGGGTAATGACATTACATATCCTCATACTCAACTAGCATATGATATATTACCATACTATCATCATACTCATATCATCATATGTCATATCAATTGTCATATCATCATACTCGTCCTCATACTATCATCATACTCATGTAGCATATGTCATATCTTCATACAT
>JAGFNQ010009520.1:0-64509 GCA_024364735.1 Boesenbergia rotunda
CCAATTTTTGTTTGGTACGAAGGGGGGTGAAAAGAAGGAAATGGGGTTCCAGACGGATCTCATCGACGACACCACCCGAGCTATACAGAATATTCGACAACGGATTGAAGCTGCTCAGAGCTGACAGAAGAATTATGCGGATGTTCGGCGTAGGCCACTGGAATTTGAGGTTGGATATCTGGTATTTCTCAAGGTGGCTCCTATGAAAGGGGTAACGAGATTTGGGCAGAAGGGAAAATTAACCCCGCGATATGTGGGGCCGTACCTGATTTTGAAAAGAATCGGCAAGGTGGCATATGAATTAGAGCTGCCTCAAGAGATGCAGGCTATCCATAACGTATTTCATGTGTCGTTACTCAAGAAATATATTCTAACCACAGACCAAGTGATCAAGCCACAGACAGTACAGGTTCAGGAGGACCTAAGTTTTGAAAGCCGACCTATTCAGATCTTGGATCGGGAAATCAAGAAGCTAAGGAGTAAGGAGGTACCCTTAGTCAAGGTCCTAAGGCAAAGTCAACGGTTCGAGGAAGCTACCTGGGAACGCGAGGACGAGATGAGGCGCAAGTACCCGTAGCTATTCTAAGTTCGAGGACGAACTTTCACGAGGTATGGGCGATTGTAACGACCCGGAAAATTCTCATAATATTTTCTTTAAAATATTGAGCATGACTAGATAATTTTCCGAGAGACCTAGAAATATTAATACGAATTTTAGCCTAGAAAAACATGTTTTCTCATTTAAATTGGGAAAAATAAGCACTAATGGGCTTTCTAGTACCATAATTATTGGTGAATTTTAGGTAAAAATTAATATAAATATAAAGAGGTTTTAATGAGAAATATTAACATAATTATTGGGGAATTTTTAAGGGATTTTCGAAATAATAGAAAATAAAATAAAAATAAAATACAAAAATTAGTGCATGCACCAAGGATTGAACCTTGGACCTCTTGTACAACCATCCATGCTCTAACCAATTCACCTAGCAAGGGAGTGCTATGAGGAAATGAAGTAGATTGTGGTTAAGGCTTAGGGAAAATGAAGGGCCATCCACCATGACTCTTCACTTGCCCTCCATAATGTGTTATAAAGAGGGGGCTTGGGAGTTACTTTCTTCCTTCCATCAATTCCACCTTTCTTCTTCCTCCTCCCTCACTCTAGCCGAAACTTCAAGGAGAGTTTTCCTTTGGAAAACTTCAGAAGAGGGCTCAATCTTCAAGAGCTAAGGGTCATCTACAAGGTTACAAGGGCTAAGGGTGATCAAGGGACAACAAGGCCTTCATCATCTTCCTTTTTTAAGGTCTAAAAACCAAGATAACCCAAGATAAAACTCCCTCACCTGTGGTATAATGGTTTTTGAGTTATTTTCATGATACAAGAAATTGTTTGAACTATGTATGAAGAAACACCAAAGTTAGGGCTACCAAGGGTTTCGGCCACCATAGGTTTCTATGGTTTGGTTTGGATCCAACTCTTTAATATTGTTCCTTATGTTTTCTTATGTGGTAAGAGATGTTAATAGGGGTTATGTGAAAGTTTTTCATGATTTAAGGCCCTAGTAACTTTCGGCCAAGATGGGTTTTAGGGCAAGAGGTTAGGGTTAACTCCAAGCAAGGGTTCAAATGTTTTCCTATGGAAGTATATGTAAGTTATAAGATGGAAAATTTGCAACTTTATGAATTTATTCATGTGATGGTGACCCATTAGGGTTTCGGCCAAGGTCCCAAGGTGGGGCTAGGGTTTAGGATTTACTCCAATCATGGGGTTTAATGGCTCCCTATGGTCTTGTATGTAATGTATGGGTGTTCTTTTACTTATGGAACCCTTCCTATTGATTGAATGGTGGAGTTTTATGCCAAGGAACTTTCGGCCAACTCCCAAGATTTAGGGTTTGGGTTGGGTTAAGACCACAAGGATGCATGTTTGTAGGGTACTATGATGTATATAGATGTTTAAGTATGTTGGAAGAATGTTTATGCCAATTGAAACCCTAGCTTATGTGTCATGAATTATATGTTAGGTCACTTGTAATGATGATTCATAAATGTTTAGACATGTACCATGAACCCAAGGAAATGTATCATGTATGAAAGGACCTAGGCATGTTTTTCCATGTACCATGACCATGCTGTTGGATCGAGAGTTGCGAGAGGGGGGGGGGGTGAATGTCGCAATTCGTTCGGATTTAAAAGAGTTAGTGTGCAGCGGAAATAAGACACAACAACAATGCTAACATGGTCGTTTTACTTGGTTCGGAGCCTGTGTCGACTCCTACTCCAAGGCCCACGGTCGTTGACCGTTTTCTGCGGGCAATTCTATACGTTCGAGAAAGTTTACAATCACAAGTATTACAGAATAGCTTCGTAAACTTAATTAAATATTTCGTTATCGACGTCCTGTGTAGATCGGAGTATTGGAGCAGCAGGACGTCGTCAGAGCTCGAGTTGGAAGATTTCTGGAGCGTCTCGTGGAAGCAGAAGAGTGTATGAAAGTCGCAGTTATTGATTGTTGAAGAGGAGGGTCGAGGGTCCCTTTTATAGGGCTGGGGGCGCCCGGGATGCTCGGGGCGCCCCCCCCACGTGGCTTTCGATCCGGCAAGCCCTCTGGTCAAGGCTGATCTCTGCTTCTTCGGGATCACATTTGACTGGGGCGCCCGACGCGCGCGGGGTGCCCGGGTTGACCGGTCAAGGCTTCATCTTCTTCGCGAGGGTGAGCTGCTGCAGCTGCCAGTGGCGTGGCACAGTGGGCGCCCGCGACACGTGGGGCGCCCGATGCGCGCGGGGCGCCCGATGCGCGCGGGGCGCCCGAAACATCCGGGGCGCCCCCAAATGTGCTGCTGTCGGGGCGTTTACTTGCTCTGCTGACTTTGGGTTGACTCTGGGGCGCCCGAAACATCCGGGGCGCCCTGCTCAGCTACTGCCTCACTCCTTTGAGGCTCTCTGAGCTGCAGAAACACAGTCCTTTGGTCCTGCATCCAGGGTTAGTCCAAAACAGCAATTAATAAGTTAATTTTACACAGCCTTGGCTGTCTTGGTTCTGGCTTTGGGTCTCCAAAATGGAGCCCTAGGTCGAACCGACGCCTAATGTTCCCTCTAGGGGAACGCGTCCTCACCTACTCCTCTCAGGAGAGTTTACCTGATGCCAACCGGATCCTCCAGTTGGACTTTTGCACGGCAGTCCTTCGCCAGGTCTTGAGTTGCCAAGCTTCCCTTCGCTTGGTGCCTAGCAGCCCTTCGCTAGGTCTTTTCTTCTGGTAGCCTTTCGCCAGTGCCTAGCATTCCTTCGCTAGGGCTTGTCCATTCTGGCAGTCCTTCGCCAGAGCCTAGCAACCCTTTGCCAGGGCTTTTCCTGTCTGGCAGTCCTTCGCCAGTGCCTAGCATTCCTTCGCTAGGGCTTTTCCTGTACACTCAAGAAACTTCGTTAGACAACGACTAACCCTTAACTTTTGAACCCTTTTGTCAATATCAAAACACAGGTTTGACTTGGGTGCATACTGCACCAACACATGCATGTTTTTATGAATTAAGATGCTAATTATGTAGGTATGCCATGATTTAGGAATGATATGTAGGGGTTTTCAGGCCGCGAAAACCGCTTTTTCGCGTCGCGGAAACCCCGAAAGCCCCAATAGAAAGGATCCGAGCGAAGAAAACCATTTCAAAATTTTACGAGTGCTCGTTTACATTCTTCAAAACCGATCTACAACCTAGATCTATTAGAGAAGAGAAAACTACCTTCGATGCGTGCCCCGCAATTCCCGCTCGCTCCTCGGTTGGTGTCGGATCTCAAGGATGTAACACCCCAAATTTGTCAATGTAAAATCATGACAATGTATGAAAATGGTTATAATGAAATGATATAAATTTCATGCAATCACATGCTATAAAATGTTATGGATGCATGAAATATTATATGCATGAGATATTATATTCATGAAATAATATTATCATGAAATATTAGCATGAAATATTATATTCATGAAAATGGAATATTAAAAATATTATGAAATAATATTTTTGGAATATTATGAAATATTCTGAATTCATAAAATATTATTCATAATATGAATTTCATGATGGGCTTGGTTTATTGGGCTTGGAAATGAATGGTGCTAAAAAGAAAGTGCAAAGTGGAGGAAGCAAGGATTAAACCTTGGACCTCCTAGTTGCACTCACCATGTCATAACCAATGAACCAAGCAATATTTCATGTAGAAGGAGAAAGGAACATGCTTGTTAAGTGGGTAAGAGTGAAGAGACATGTCTTTTCATGAGAAAAGTATAAATAGGTGGAAGTTGGAGCAACTTCCTTCTTTCCTTTTCTTCTTCCTCTTCATCTTCCAAAACCGAAAACTCCTTTCTCCCTTCCCCTTCCATTTTCGAAATCCCAACCCTAGGGTTCTAACCCTAGGGCAATTGCAAGAAGGGGAAACCAAGTGTTAACACTCCCTACCAAGACCAAGGACTACTAGGAAGAAGTTTGGAAGGAAAGGATCTTCGCATACCCTCCAAGTGTAGGGTACCCTACGATTTCAAGAAGGCGAAATTTCCAGCGCTAGGATGTAAGAATCCTCTCGCCTGCAGTATAATGGTTTATGCATGATTTCCTTGTGTTCTTGTTTTGGAAAAAGGGGAGTTCTCTTTAGAGGACTTTCGGCCACCCTAGGAAAAAGGTCCAAGAGTAGGATTTTAATCACACCTTGATGCATGCTAGTACCCCTAGGGATTTTATACATATAGGTGTTGTTTCCAAATTTTTGGAAGGACAAAAAAATAGGGTTTAGGCCCCTACAACTTTCGGCCACCCCCTTGAGAGGAGGCCTTGGTTCCTTTTGTTACATGATTATATCCCTTAAACTTTAAGGTATATGTGTAGGTGTTTTCTTAATGATGTTATGTACAAATTCTAGGGTTTACCCCTTGTGTAGGTTTCGGCCAAGACCTAGGAAATTGGGTTAGTGGATGCTAATCTCACTTGAGGGTTAAACCATGGTTAAATCGTTAACATGAAATATACTAGAGGTGTTTGTATGAATGCTTGGTGGGAAAACCAAATTCTTTATTCGTATATTTCGGCCAACCCTAGTTCTAGGGTTGGGAAGTACCTAATGAGACCATGAAGCATGCTAATACATATGTGATATATGTATAATTTATGTGACTTATTTTGTTGGATGTAAAAACATGCCTTGTAGCCCATGGGGCACCTTGATGATATGAGCATGATGTGGTTGATAATATGCTTTAAAGGGATACTCTATTAAAACTGGGATCAAGAGCACCCGAATGCGTGGTGTGTCCCTAGGGGATCAAGAGCACCCGAATGCGTGGTGTGTCCCTTTGAGAAGTGATTAAAGAGTACCTTTAGGCATATACTTATATGAGTAATTGCATGATAAATTACTTTACTTTGGAAAGTTGTCTACCCGACTCGGAAGGGGGTCGTTAAACAAATCCAATGAGCATGTACGGAAGGGTCATGGCATTGGTAGGACGGAAGGGTCCTGCTCTAATTAGATTGGTGGCTCGCTACCCCCAATTTATTAGGGAACGCGCATGATGATGTGGTACGACAACTGGGCCCTGGATGATGATATGTTATTTTGAAGTACTTACCATTATGGAACTTTTTGAAAAACATATTGTTTTCTCGTTATGTGATGATCTTGTTCTGTAAAGTACTTAGAGATATTTGATGTGATGTTCATGACGCTTGATGAGATGCTTATGATGCATGATGCTTGATGAGATGCTTATGATGCATGATGCTTTGATGAGATGCTTATGATGCTGATAATTCTATCTGATTACTGTGTACATGATATGATGTATTGATATGGATTTTGCGAGTAGGCCCGGATTCTTACTAAGCATATTTTGCTTACTAGTTCCTGTTATTTTTTCTTATGCTGCAGATAGCGGTAAGAAATACTCGAACTAAAGGAAGAGGCAGAGGGAAGGTTGGAGGATGTGTGTGGTGATGGCTCGGGAAAAGATGAAAGATTCTATCTACCGTAGTTTTGTCTAGAATCTAACTGCTTCCTATAATTACTTTTGAAATTGTATTACTATACTCTGAGTATATGATGATTGTGACTACTCTACTGTTAGAGATATGAAACCTAAGCCATGTTAGCTAATACTACTATTAATGACTAATTCCTATAGTGTGCATGCTCAGTAAAATGCTAGATGTTACTACTTTCGGTTGCTTATGAATGCTTTCTTTGTATATGCTCTTTTGCATGTGTCTAAGATTAGATAACTCTTGCTATATGATTACTTGAGACTTCATGCTATAGTGTGTTAAATGATTTTCATATTAGGTTGTAAATGCATGTAGATATAAAAGAACTGAAAGGAAAACCTTGCTTGGTAAATTAGTTTCAATAAGCATGCTTATTACTAGTTCTTATATGTAACTGTTTGTTTGGATATACATTGTTAACATGATTGTATGATATGAGTGTATGGACCCGTAACCCCGCCTTTAGGGTAGATATAAGGTCGGGCGTTACAAAGGATGCAAAGTAGCAACCCTCTAGAAGTATCCACACAAGCAAGAGAGTGGAGAGGAGAGCCCAAAAGTGTGCTAGCACTACTTGGGGTCTCGGCAAGATGAAAGGAGAGGGAGAGCAAAACAAAACAAAACCAAGTGAGGAGATGAATCAATCACACACACACACAAAACTCCTTTTGTGTGTTTAAGTGGCCGGCCACCACCTTGGATAACCCCCTATTTGAATTCAAAATTCAAATGGGGAGGTTACTTAGCCTTGATGATGATGCCAAGTCATCACATGGTCAAGTCAAGGTGATGTGGCTTGAGTCAAGTCAAACTTGCCTCTTATGGACTTTCCATATTTAGCCAAAGTCAAACTTTGACTTCATTATTCTCCCATGATTAGATTCATCGAACACTTGGATCAAACTCGAGTCCAACTCAAGTTGTCTAATTTGAGTCAAGTCAAACTTGCCTTTTATGGACTTTCCATATTTAGCCAAAGTCAAACTTTGACTTCATTACTCTCGGTCCATCATATGGACTTATTCTCCATCTATTGCTCTATGTGTGTGACCCTATAGGTTCTTGTAACGTTGGCAATGCCCTTAAACCTATTTAAGGACATAAGCAATGAGAGGTATCTAGCAACACATCATTGCTACCCAAGTTACAAGAATGTCGAGATCCAACATCACCATTGTGACTAATAATTGTGACCATCACAATATGTGACAACGTCCTTCTATCCTCGATATATAGATTGATCTTTCATGAGGCATAGACCGTGTCATCCTCAAATCAATCTATATGTCTTGATCTCCAAGTAGACTCACTATAATCAAATAAGCTCAATATCTAATATTGCCTTATTTGGGCATGGCCATGCACTTAGTGGTCTTACTCTATCAAGAACGAAGATATCACTCCCGTCATATAGGAGGGATAGATCCCATCTACGTTACTCACATCCCTCCGCATAATTTGTTACAAACCCAGTAATCGCCTTTATAGTCCACTCAGTTACGGGTGACGTTTGACGAAGCCAAAGTACGTAAATCCTTCTGTAGGGAACTATGGTAACTTCAGGTCTAGGACTATAGTCATACTAATAGTCACATGAGAAAGTATATGACACTCATATAACGATCCATGATACTTTCTCATGGTGGGCCATTCAGTATACATTCTCTAATGTATACCCATGTGTCAACTTGATATCTCATATCCATGACTTGTGAGATCAAGTCATCATGTTGACCTACATGTTAGTCTCTATGCATTAACATTGTCCTTGAATGTTAATACTTGACTAGGAATAATTAAGAGTAGTGTTCTCTATATCATCTCACTATCGATTCAACTAATCGATTGATATAGATAAGAACCTTCTACTCAAGGACGTTATTATACTAAGTTATTTGGCACCAATACACATAAGTACAATAACCATAAGAAATGACTTTTATATAAAAATATATATACAAGAATATGATACAATGAGTCCAAAAAGTAATCATCATATGATTGGCTCTAGGGCTCTCACTAACAATCTCCCACTAGCANGTAGCAACCCTCTAGAAGTATCCACACAAGCAAGAGAGTGGAGAGGAGAGCCCAAAAGTGTGCTAGCACTACTTGGGGTCTCGGCAAGATGAGAGGAGAGGGAGAGCAAAACAAAACAAAACCAAGTGAGGAGAAGAATCAATCACACACACACAAAACTCCTTTTGTGTGTTTAAGTGGTCGGCCACTTAATGGCCATTACCACCTTAGGTAACCCCCTATTTGAATTCAAAATTCAAATGGGGAGGTTACTTAGCCTTGATGATGATGCCAAGTCATCACTTGGTCAAGTCAAGGTGATGTGGCTTGAGTCAAGTCAAACTTGCCTCTTATGGACTTTCCATATTTAGCGAAAGTCAAACTTTGACTTCATTATTCTCCCATGATTAGATTCATCCAACACTTGGATCAAACTCGAGTCCAACTCAAGTTGTCTAATTTGAGTCAAGTCAAACTTGCCTTTTATGGACTTTCCATATTTAGCCAAAGTCAAACTTTGACTTC
Organism: Boesenbergia rotunda; assembly: GCA_024364735.1. Lineage (NCBI taxonomy): Eukaryota > Viridiplantae > Streptophyta > Magnoliopsida > Zingiberales > Zingiberaceae > Boesenbergia > Boesenbergia rotunda. Next base: position 8,575 of record JAGFNQ010009520.1, read on the forward strand.
ATTACTCTCGGTCCATCATATGGACTTATTCTCCATCTATTGCTCTATGTGTGTGACCCTATAGGTTCTTGTAACGTTGGCAATGCCCTTAAACCTATTTAAGGACATAAGCAATGAGAGGTATCTAGCAACACATCATTGCTACCCAAGTTACAAGAATGTCGAGATCCAACATCACCATTGTGACTAATAATTGTGACCATCACAATATGTGACAACGTCCTTCTATCCTCGATATCTAGATTGATCTTTCATGAGGCATAGACCGTGTCATCCTCAAATCAATCTATATGTCTTGATCTCCAAGTAGACTCACTATAATCAAATAAGCTCAATATCTAATATTGCCTTATTTGGGCATGGCCATGCACTTAGTGGTCTTACTCTATCAAGAACGAAGATATCACTCCCGTCATATAGGAGGGATAGATCCCATCTACGTTACTCACATCCCTCCGCATAATTTGTTACAAACCCAGTAATCGCCTTTATAGTCCACCCAGTTACGGGTGACGTTTGACGAAGCCAAAGTACGTAACTCCTTATGTAGGGAACTATGGTAACTTCAGGTCTAGGACTATAGTCATACTAATAGTCACATGAGAAAGTATATGACACTCATATAACGATCCATGATACTTTCTCATGGCGGGCCATTCAGTATACATTCTCTAATGTATACCCATGTGTCAACTTGATATCTCATATCCATGACTTGTGAGATCAAGTCATCATGTTGACCTACATGCTAGTCTCTATGCATTAACATTGTCCTTGAATGTTAATACTTGACTAGGAATAATTAAGAGTAGTGTTCTCTATATCATCTCACTATCGATTCAACTAATCGATTGATATAGATAAGAACCTTCTACTCAAGGACGTTATTATACTAAGTTATTTGGCACCAATACACATAAGTACAATAACCATAAGAAATGCCTTTATATATAAGAAATATATATACAAGAATATGATACAATGAGTCCAAAAAGTAATCATCATATGATTGGCTCTAGGGCTCTCACTAACAATCTCCCACTAGCACTAGTGCCAATCGCTGTAGTATCTAATACCCAATGACCTAGTGTGACCATCATGCTTCATCTGTGCCAAAGCCTTGGTCAAGGGATCTGCGACGTTAGCCTCTGTGGGTACTCTGCAAATCTTCACATCTCCTCGATCGATGATCTCTCGAATGAGATGGAATCGCCGTAGTATGTGTTTGGTCCGCTGGTGTGAGCGAGGTTCCTTAGCCTGCGCAATAGCTCCATTGTTGTCACAATAGAGCTCTACGGGATCATATATGCTAGGAACCACCCCAAGCTCAGTGATGAACTTGCGGATCCAAACTGCCTCCTTTGCTGCCTCTGATGCAGCAATATTCTCAGCTTCTGTTGTAGAATCTGCAACTGTGTCCTGCTTCGAACTCTTCCAGCTCACAGATCCGCCATTCAAGCAAAACACGAACCCTGACTGCGATCTGTAATCATCCTGGTCGGTTTGGAAGCTGGCATCAGTGTAACCCTTTACAACTAGATGCTCATCGCCTCCAAATATCAAAAAAATATTCCTTAGTCCTTCTCAAGTACTTAAGGATATTCTTGACCGCTATCCAGTGACGTTCACCTGGATCTGACTGGTACCTGCTCGTCATGCTCAAGCATACGAGACATCAGAGAGTACATAACATGGCGTACATGATAGATCCTATGGCAGAAGCATAAGGGATCTTATCCATGCGGTCTCTCTCCTCTCTAGAAGAGGGACTTGAGTCTTCGAAAGACTCACCCATGTGACATTGGCAGAATTCCTCTCTTGGAATTCTGCATGGCAAAACGGTGTAATACCGTATCGATGTATGTACTCTCACTTAAGCCAAGCAATCTCTTAGATTTATCTCTATAGATCTTAATGCCTAGAATGCAGGCTGCTTCACCTAAGTCCTTCATTGCGAAACAAGTCCCCAACCAAGTCTTCACAGACTGTAGCGAAGGGATGTTGTTCCCAATGAGTAGTATGTCATCCACATACAAGATTAGGAAGACTACTGTGCTCCCACTAACCATCTTGTAGACACAAGGTTCGTCTTCGTTCTTGATGAAACCAAACTGTTTGATCGCATCATCGAATCGAAGATTCTAGCTCCGAGAAGCTTGCTTTAGACCATAAATGGCCCTATGCAGCTTGCATACTTTGCCAGTATGCTGTGGATCTACAAAACCCTCAGGCTATGTCATGTACACATCCTCGAGGAGGTTTCCATTCAGAAACGCTGTCTTGACATCCATCTGCCAGATCTCATAATCGTGGTAGGCTACAATAGCAAGCATGATCCGAATGGACTTAAACATCGCTACTAGAGAAAAAGTTTCATCATAGTCAATACCATGAATTTGTTTGAAACCTTTAGCTACCAGTCTACCCTTATAGGTATGAGTAAGTCCATCCATTTTAGGATTTCTCTTAAAGACCCACTTACACCCAATGGGTTTGACCCCTTAAGGTGGATCAACCAAGGTCCAAACTTGGTTAGTGTACATGGATTCCATTTCGGATCTCATGGCTTCCAGCCATGACTCAGAATCTGGGCTCATCACAGCTTCCTGATAGGTGGTAGGCTCATTCTCAATGATCATAACGTCATCATGGTCAGGCAAGAGAAATGAATATCTCTCAGGCTGACGACGTACCCTATCAGACCTGCGAAGAGGTAGGTCTACTTGAACAGGTTGTTGTTCCACAACTTCTTGTGTAACAATCTCATCCACAACTTCTTGTGGTTCCTGTTCAGTATCCATCAAGGGCTCAGTGCTATGGTCGTTGTCTTGAACTTCTTCAAGATCAAACGAACTCCCACTAGTCTTTCTAGAAACAAAGTCCCTTTCTAGAAAGACCCCAGTCTTAGCAACAAACACTTTGTGTTGACTGGGAATGTAGAAGTAATATCCCTTAGTTTCCTTGGGATATCTCATGAAATAGCACTTATCGGACTTGGGTCCCAGTTTGTCTGAGACTTGACGTCTAACGTAAGCCTCACAACCCCAAAACCTCATGAAAGACATCTTGGGACTCCTCCCAGTCCATATCGTATATGGTGTCTTCATGACCGCCTTTGATGGAACACGGTTAAGTGTGAACGCTGCCGTGTCTAGAGCATATCCCCAAAAGGATATAGGAAGATCTGCGTGACTCATCATAGATCGTACCATATCTAATAAGGTACGATTCCTCCTTTCGGATACACCATTCCACTGTGGTGTCCCAGGAGGAGTGAGTTGAGATAGAATCCCACACTCAGCTAAATAGTCACGAAACTCATGGCTCAAGTATTCTCCACCTCGATCTGATCGAAGTATTTTAATACTCTTGCCGAGTTGGTTTTGTACTTCATTTCTGAATTCTTTGAACTTTTCAAAGGACTCGGACTTATGTGTCATCAAGTACACATAACCATATCTACTGAAATCATCAGTAAATGTGATGAAGTATCTATAACCACCTCGAGCAGCAACATTGAAAGGGCCACATACATCAGAATGTATGAGTCCTAACAAATCTGTTGCCCTCTCGCTATGTCCACTAAAGGGAGTCTTAGTCATCTTACCTAGAAGGCATGACTCGCATGTCTCATATGATTCAAAATCAAATGAATCCAGCAATCCATCCTTATGGAGCTGGGACAAGCGACTCTCATTTATGTGGCCTAAGCGACAGTGCCAGAGATAGGTTGGGTTCAACTCATTTGATCTCAACCTCTTGGTACTTACATTATAGATAGGGCGTTCTAAGTTTAGAATGTAGAGTCCGTTGATAAGATCTGCACTACAATAGAACATTTCATTTAAATAGACTGAACAACATTTGTTCTTAATTATAAATGAGAAGCCTTTCTTGTCTAGACAAGAAACAGAAATTATGTTCTTAGTAAGTGCAGGTACATAACAACAATCATCTAGTTCCAGTACAAGCCCAGAGGGCAAAAATAGAAAATAAGTTCCTACAGCAACAACAGCAACTCGTGCTCCATTGCCTACTCGTAGGTCCACCTCGCCCTTTGCCAATGCCCTGCTATTTCTCAGCCCCTGCACATTGGTACAAATGTGAGAAGCACATCCAGTATCTAATACCCATGATGTAGAAATAGAAAGGTTGACTTCTATAACATATATACCTGAAGTAGAAGGCTCGCTTCTCTTCTTCTTAAGATCCTCCAGGTAGATCTTGCAGTTTCTTTTCCAATGCCCTTTCTCTCCGCAATGGAAACAGGTGGCATCCTTCTGCACCCCACCCTTGGGTTTAAGTGCTGCAGAGCTGGCTTTGCCCTTGGTTTGGGTCTTAGCCTTACCTTTGAGCTTCCACTTACCCTTGCCTTTGCCCTTCTGTACCATCAGGACGGTACTAGGCTTGGTGAGATTAGGCTCAGCAGTTCTTAACATGTTGAGTATCTCGGGAAGTGGTTTGTCTAATTCGTTCATGTTGAATTCATGACGAATTGACGGTAACCTGGCAGCAACGATTGCAGAATCAGGTCGGTAGCCAGCTCTTGGCCCAAGGGAAACCCTAGTCTATCGAGGTTCTCGACGTACCCAATCATCTTGAGTACGTGAGTTCCTACTGGGGTTCCCTCTTTCATCTTGCATGAAAAGAGGGCTTGAGTCACTTCGAACCGCTCATGCCTTGCCTGCCCTTGTGGTGGCCAATCATATCGTAAGCATTCATGTTCTCGTGTTGCTTCTGAAGCTCAGAGGACATGCAGCATAGCATTAGGCACGACACGTCTAACGCGTCGTCTTGATGCTTCTGATGAGCATCTCTAACGCTACGGATGGCTGAGGGTGGTGGTGCTTCAGGAACTGCTTGCTCTAGAACGTACAGCTTACGTTCCTGTTTGAGGACTATCCTCAAGTTCCTGTACCAGTCCAAGAAATTAGCTCTAGTGAGCTTGTCCTTCTCAAGGACAGATCACAGAGAGAGAGTATTCCCGTTTGAAGACATGGCAATCTACAACAGATAAATGCAGAGAATAAATATCATATTCTAGTAATCATCTAATTAGGCCTTTAATTAAATGATGCTCCCACTAAATTATAGGAATTTTGGTGGAATCAAGTCATTGGAGTGGTCAAACCACACTACTAGATCCGTACCAATTTACTATAATTTATGTGGGACAAGATCCACATCATACTATGCCTTGAGTTAGCTTTGGCTAAATCGCCCAAGACTTAGTATGATCGGTAGATAACTAATTTATCAATTACATCTCTATGCAACTCTTGTTTATAGGATCAAGATTTAACGTTTACGAATAATCTTGAGTTAGCTTTGGCTAAATCGCTCAAGACTATTTAAAACGGTGATTTTGTCCTACCCTTTCCAACTATTGGAATACGCCTATAGCTTTACTCGATCCAATTGAGTTAACTAGTTACTCAATTTGATTGAGCTCGATCTAACCCGAGCCGTGATAGGCCGGACCAAGGTTGTCCCTCCGCATCCTACCAAGATTAATTGCGTTGCTCTGCTTTGGCAGAATCGACAAGCGCATATGATCGAGGTAGTGATGGGTATCAGGGCCCGGTAGGCGTTTACGAGTTGATTCGATTTTTGATCTAATCTAATCAAGGATGTGCATCACATCTAGGCATTTATGAAATCTAATTTAATCCTAAATGTGTATTAAGTGCACATCAAAATGTGGTTCCCACATTACTTGTGCATCTCATACACTTAAGTTTATTTTTACTATTCTACATTATCATGCATCATATACATCACAAGCATAGCAATAATAAAAATAAACATAAGTGACTTGGTCATGGCCCTGCTAAGACCCTGTCAAGCCAATGAGAGGATTCGATGGTCAACCTAGGTCTAGCGGCTTCTCCAAGAGCTTCCTCTTGACCGTCTTGGTGTTGTCGGCTAGTTCTCCCGAGTCCAAGTTCTCCGGAATTTCCGTCGCCTTCACTTTAGTACATTACAAATTTTTATACTCGAGTTACATTCGAGTCTAAATATGAAATACAATAGAAATAAAATATTAAAAGCCGACACGCAGGTCGCAAACACAATACAACACGCACATGTACAAAAACGGCGCGCAGGCCGTATTATGAATTACAACACAATTTTAATCTTATTAAAAATTGGGGTTTGGGCCATGACCATCACACTACTGTACATAATTCAAAATTATATAATTTTACAGATTTTATATAATTTTTCTACTGATTTTTAGAATTTTTCGAGTCACAACTCTGCGGCGGTCCCGGTAAGCGGGTTTCGGGCGTAATCGCGAGACAAGGCCCCTTGCGGGGTTAGGGGCAGCACCCCTACTCGTGAAATAACCTTCACGAGTGTCTTCTTGCAATTATACAACGCCTTTACCCGCTGTCCCAAAATTCATTTGGGCGAAACTAGCCGTTTCGGAGAAGTTTTTCTCGGTGGCAAAGTCTACAAGTGCTTCGCACTCGTCGCTTTGCCTCTATGAGGAAAAATACTCAAAAATCCTAAAATTTAGAAAAATTACAGAAGCATAAAATTATCTAAATTTTGTATCTAATACAAAAAAATAAAAACCAAAATGAGCACAAGCTTCGCTCGTGGCTCTGATACCACTGTAGGGTTTTTCGGGCCGCGAAAATCGCTTTTTCGCGTCGCGGAAACCCCGAAAGCCCCAATAGAAAGGATCCGAGTGAAGAAAGCCATTTCAAAATTTTCTTCGCTCGGATCCTTTCTATTGAGGCTTTCGGGGTTTCCGCGACGCGAAAAAGCGGTTTTCGCGGCCCGAAAAACCCAACAGTGGTATCAGAGCCACAAGCGAAGCTTGTGCTTGTTTTGGTTTTTATTTTTTTTGTATTAGATACAAAATTTAGATAATCAGAGCCACGAGCGAAGCTTGTGCTCATTTTGGTTTTTATTTTTTTGTATTAGATACAAAATTTAGATAATTTTATGCTTCTATAATTTTTCTAAATTTTAGGATTTTTGAGTATTTTTCCTCGTAGAGGCAAAGCGACGAGTGCGAAGCACTTGTAGACTTTGCCACCGAGAAAAACTTCTTCGAAACGGCAAGTTTCGCCCAAATAGATTTTGGGACAGCGGGTAAAGGCACTGTATAATCGCAAGAAGACACTCGTGAAGGTTATTTCACGAGTAGGGGTGCTGCCCCTAACCCCGCAAGGGGCCTTGTCTCGCGATTACGCCCGAAACCCGCTTACCGGGACCCCGCAAGGGTTTTTGTTTTGTTTTGCTCTCCCTCTCCTTTCATCTTGACGAGACCCCAAGTAGTGCTAGCACACTTGGGGTCTCGGCAAGATGAAAGGAGAGGGAGAGCAAAACAAAACAAAACCAAGTGAGGAGAAGAATCAATCACACACACACAAAAAACTCCTTTTGTATGTTTAAGTGGCCGGCCACCACCTTGGGTAACCCCCTATTTGAATTCAAAATTCAAATGGGGAGGTTACTTAGCCTTGATGATGATGCCAAGTCATAACTTGGTCAAGTCAAGGTGATGTGGCTTGAGTCAAGTCAAACTTGCCTCTTATGGACTTTCCATATTTAGCCAAAGTCAAACTTTGACTTCATTATTCTCCCATGATTAGATTCATCCAACACTTGGATCAAACTCGAGTCCAACTCAAGTTGTCTAATTTGAGTCAAGTCAAACTTGCCTTTTATGGACTTTCCATATTTAGCCAAAGTCAATCTTTGACTTCATTACTCTCGGTCCATCATATGGACTTATTCTCCATCTATTGCTCTATGTGTGTGACCCTATAGGTTCTTGTAACGTTGGCAATGCCCTTAAACCTATTTAAGGACATAAGCAATGAGAGGTATCTAGCAACACATCATTGCTACCCAAGTTACAAGAATGTCGAGATCCAACATCACCATTGTGACTAATAATTGTGACCATCATAATATGTGACAACGTCCTTCTATCCTCGATATCTAGATTGATCTTTCATGAGGCATAGACCGTGTTATCCTTAAATCAATCTATATGTCTTGATCTCCAAGTAGACTCACTATAATCAAATAAGCTCAATATCTAATATTGCCTAATTTGGGCATGGCCATGCACTTAGTGGTCTTACTCTATCAAGAACGAAGATATCACTCCCGTCATATAGGAGGGATAGATCCCATCTACGTTACTCACATCCCTCCGTATAATTTGTTACAAACCCAGTAATCGCCTTTATAGTCCACCCAGTTATGGGTGACGTTTGACGAAGCCAAAGTACGTAACTCCTTATGTAGGGAACTATGGTAACTTCAGGTATAGGACTATAGTCATACTAATAGTCACATGAGAAAGTATATGACACTCATATAACGATCCATGATACTTTCTCATGGCGGGCCATTCAGTATACATTCTCTAATGTATACCCATGTGTCAACTTGATATCTCATATCCATGACTTGTGAGATCAAGTCATCATGTTGACCTACATGCTAGTCTCTATGCATTAACATTGTCCTTGAATGTTAATACTTGACTAGGAATAATTAAGAGTAGTGTTCTCTATATCATCTCACTATCGATTCAACTAATCGATTGATATAGATAAGAACCTTCTACTCAAGGACGTTATTATACTAAGTTATTTGGCACCAATACATATAAGTACAATAACCATAAGAAATGCCTTTATATATAAGAAATATATATACAAGAATATGATACAATGAGTCCAAAAAGTAATCATCATATGATTGACTCTAGGGCTCTCACTAATATGATATGTATGCATGCCATGATTTATGAATAATATGAATGTATGCCATGTTTTATGAATGATATGTATGCATGTCCTGGTTATGGATGAAATGATGAATGAAGTTAAAGTTCATGCGTTCAAGGCATAATGGTGATATGGAATGAGAATGATGAATGAAATGAGGTTCATGCCTTCAAGGCATAATGATGATGTTAAGCATTAAGAATGAATGAATATGCTATGTATGTTTTGTGAATGAAGAAGCATGTGAATATATTTTATTTTAAGAATGGGCTTGTACCGGACCTGAATAAGGTCCACGGTTCTAGACTACCGATGAAGCTGTCCTTACCCTAGTAGGTCGAGATTAGCTACCTCGTATTTACTTAGGGATGCGCGCATATGATGAATGAATGTGGTACAAGCCAGGGCCCCAACGAATGTTATGATTATGTTTAAGTATTTAAAAGTATGATTTTAAACTAAGCATTCTTATGATATATGCATTTGCCCATGCATCCATCCATGTTATGCATTATGTTTATGCTCATGTAATTATGATGCCATGATTATGTTTATGTTCATGTTAATTATGAGACCATTATTATGTTTATGTTCATGTATTTATGATGCCATGATTATGTTTATGTTCATGTAATTATGATGTTATGATTATGTTTATGTTCATGTTAATTATGATGCCATGATTATGTTTATGTTCATGTAATTATGATGCCATGATTATGTTTATGTTTATGTTAATTATGATGCCATGATTATGTTTATGTTCATGTTAATTATGATGCCATGATTATGTTTATGTTCATGCTAAAGTATGATGCCACGATATCGATGTACATGCTAAATTCAGATGCCATGATTTTATTTATGTGTATGCTAAAATGATGATGCCATGATTGTGTAAATGTTCATGATAAGATGTATGCTATAATATGTAGGATTGAAGCATTATGTTCATGTTTATACGACATATGGATTTTGTGAGTAGGAAAAGGGTTTTACTAAGCCTCCGTGCTTATAGTCTTATTTTCTTATACCGCAGATCAAGCGAGAGATTTCTAGGGGAAGCAGCAGGAGAGGCTAGAACTTGGATGTGTAGTAGTGACATGGCCAAGAAACCCTCTCGTTTCACTTATTGCTTGTTTTATGATCTGACAATGCTTACTTTGAGTTATGCTCGACTTATGATAGTTATGCCTAAGAAACAACCTACTATTCGTGAAGTTATGGATAAATTACTTGCTACCTGAAATGCTTATGAATAAGTCAAGGAAAGTTGATATCATGATGCTATGCATGCTGATAATATGTTTCCTGAAATGCTTATGAATAAGTTATGGAAAGTTGATGTCATGATGTTAGGTATGCTAGTAGTATGTTAAGCATAATGTCACCATGCCCATGAATGATAACCCAGACATGTGTATATGATTTAAGTACTAGTTATTCCGCTGCATTAAGATGTTACATATGCACATGTATGTTTAGCGTAACGCCGCTAAAAAAAAAAGCGGGCGTTTCAGGTTGGTATCAGAGCCATTGCCATCTCACTACACACATATCAAGCCCTCTTCCTGCAGCTTCCAAGTAAGTACCTTTCGGAATATTTTATGATAGTAAGCACTTTTAGGATACTTTATGATTTTAGAATATGCAAGTATGAACGATGGTTATGATGAATAGTACTTTAGGATATGTAGGTATGAATGACACCTTATGGTAAATAATGGAAAGTAATTGCATATTCTATTTACGAAGATATGTACACAGGTACATAAGAATGATATTTTAATATTTAGAATTATGGGTAGGAAAGTGGTTATATATTTTAATCACTAGGGTAGAAGAAATTGATTTGAGTGTGTTTTCTCTGTATATATTTGCGAATTGAAAAAGAAATGGTTTTGTACTGGCTTGATCGGTTTGGTACTAACTACGTCATTTTTTTTCAATTCCAGATGTTGCATGAGAACTACACTGAGAGGTGCCGCGCGCTGATGGAGCGAATAGAGGAAGTTGAGTACCGTCCGACCCTTGGAGTTCAAGGCAACATGGGGTTATTGGATCGGCTATTCTGGAAACTTGAGCAGGAAGGGTTTCCAGTCGTGGATGATCAGAGGATCGGAGCTCTGCTTCGTTCATTACCCAATCGGGCGAGAGAGGTTGCTCATCAGATCTGGGGGCAGCACAGATGCCGTATCTCATATACGGAATTATGTAAGCAGCTTCTCCGCCATGAGTTTCCGGAAGATCTGGGGGACTCGGAGGAGGAGCCCGAGATGTTAGAGGAGAATCCCGAAATGTACGAAGAGGATCCCGAGCCGTTCGAGGAGGAACCCGAGATGTACGAGGAGGATCCCGAGCCATTCGAGGAGGATCCCGAGATGCTCGAGATGTTAGAGGAGGATCCCGAGATGTACGAAGAGGATCCTGAGCCGTTCGAGGAGGATCTCGAGATGTACGAGGAGGATCCCGAGCCATTCGAGGAGGATCCCGAGATGCTCGAGATGTTTGAGGAAGACCCCGGGATGTTCGAGGAAGACCCTGGAGTGGCCGAGGAGGTTCCCGAGATTGAAGAAGAAGATCCGATGGAAACGGTAGAGGATCCTGAGGTAGGCCAAGGGGAGAGGAACGAGGGGATGGTAGTCACCGCTATGATGTTCTTTATTATGGGCATGATGGCAGCCCACCTAGCTCACTGAGTTGGATAGTTTTGTATGTAGACTTATAAGACTTGATGAATAAGTTTTGGTAATATAATAAAAAGGATCTCACGTACCCTATAGTAACCATACGACAAATATGGGCTAATATAATTCATAAACTCAGGTTGAGGACTAAGGTTTCGGAAGCATAATATGAGTCGGTTTACCCAGGATCACAATAAGTATATGGTTATGATGTATGCGTGCAATTATATCATGGAGTTAATTATGACAATATCACCCACGCTATTTGAGGACATATTGGAAAAACAAAATGGTGATCTAAATCTTCAGAAAATAAAACAGGAGATCCTAGAAGGAAAGGGTGAAGGTTTTCGTATCGCCGACGGGGGAGTACTATATCTTAGGGATCGTCTATGTATCCCTAAGGATCCGGAGCTGCGAAGAGCGATATTAGTAGAAGCTCACGAAACCCCTTATTCGATGCATCCAGGATCCACCAAGATGTATCAGGATCTGAAGGAGAAGTTTTGGTGGTCCGGTATGAAGAGGGATGTGGCACAGCATGTGAATACTTGCCTGACCTGTCAACGAGTGAAAGCGGAACACCAGCGACCCGGCGGGGTTCTGCAGCCACTTCCAATCCCAGAATGGAAATGGGAAGATATTTCTATGGATTTCATCACAGGACTTCCCAGGACTACAAATGGATATGATGCGATATGGGTAATAGTGGACAGGTTGACGAAATCAGCTCACTTCTTAGCAATCAAGATGACTTATTCGATTGAGCAACTGGCCCAATTATATGCTAAGGAAATAGTTAGACTTCATGGAGTGCCCAAAACTATCATCTCAGATAGGGATGGTCGTTTCACCTCACATTTTTGGGAGTGTGTTCAGAAGTCTCTTGGCACTAAACTACGGTTCAGTACCGCTTTTCACCCTCAGACTGACGGGCAAACGGAACGAGTGAATCAGGTATTGGAGGATATGTTGAGAGCTTGTGCTCTGGACTTCAAAGGAAGTTGGTGCCGATATCTATGTTTAGCGGAATTCGCGTACAACAATAGCTACCAAGCTACTATCGGAATGGCACCCTATGAAGCTTTGTACGGTAGGAGATGTAGGTCTCCAATTTGTTGGTACGAAGGGGGTGAAAAGAAGGAAATGGGGTTCCAGACGGATCTCATCGACGACACCACCCGAGCTATACAGAACATTCGACAACGGATTGAAGCTGCTCAGAGCCGGCAGAAGAATTATGCGGATGTTCGGCGTAGGCCACTGGAATTTGAGGTTGGAGATCTGGTATTTCTCAAGGTGGCTCCTATGAAAGGGGTAACGAGATTTGGGCAGAAGGGAAAATTAAGTCCGCGATATGTGGGGCCGTACCTGATTCTGAAAAGAATCGGCAAGGTGGCATATGAATTAGAGCTGCCTCAAGAGATGTCGGCTATCCATAACGTGTTTCATGTGTCGTTACTCAAGAAATGTATTCTAACCACAGACCAAGTGATCGAGCCACAGACAGTACAGGTTCAGGAGGACCTAAGTTTTGAAAGCCGACCTATTCAGATCTTGGATCGGGAAATCAAGAAGCTAAGGAGTAAGGAGGTACCCTTAGTCAAGGTCCTATGGCAAAGTCAACGGTTCGAGGAAGCTACCTGGGAACGCGAGGACGAGATGAGGCGCAAGTACCCGGAGCTATTCTAAGTTCGAGGATGAACTTTCACGAGGTATGGGGGATTGTAACGACCCGGAAAATTCTCATAATATTTTCTTTAAAATATTGAGCATGACTAGATAATTTTCCGAGAGACCTAGAAATATTAATACGAATTTTAGCCTAGAAATCCATGTTTTCTCATTTAAATTGGGAAAAATAAGCACTAATAGGCTTTATATGGGCTTTCTAGTACCATAATTATTGGTGAATTTTAGGTAAAAATTAATATAAATATAAAGAGGTTTTAATGAGAAATATTAACATAATTATGGGGGAATTTTTAAGGGATTTTCGAAATAATAGAAAATAAAATAAAAATAAAATACAAAAATTAGTGCATGCACCAAGGATTGAACCTTGGACCTCTTGTACAACCATGCATGCTCTAACCAATTCACCTAGCAAGGGAGTGCTATGAGGAAATGAAGTGGATTGTGGTTAAGGCTTAGGGAAAATGAAGGGTCATCCACCATGACTCTTCACTTGCCCTCCTTAATGTGTTATAAAGAGGGGGCTTGGGAGTTACTTTCTTCCTTCCATCAATTCCACCTTTCTTCTTCCTCCTCCCTCACTCTAGCCGAAACTTCAAGGAGAGTTTTCCTTTGGAAAACTTCACAAGAGGGCTCAATCTTCAAGAGCTAAGGGTCATCTACAAGGCTACAAGGGCTAAGGGTGATCAAGGGACAACAAGGTCTTCATCATCTTCCCTTTTTAAGGTCTAAAAACCAAGATAACCCAAGGTAAAACTCCCTCACCTGTGGTATAATGGTTTTTGAGTTATTTTCATGATACAAGAAATTGTTTGAACTATGTATGAAGAAACACCAAAGTTAGGGCTACCAAGGGTTTCGGCCACCATAGGTTTCTATGGTTTGGTTTGGATCCAACTCTTTAATATTGTTCCTTATGTTTTCTTATGTGGTAAGAGATGTTAATAGGGGTTATGTGAAAGTTTTTCATGATTTAAGGCCCTAGTAACTTTCGGCCAAGATGGGTTTTAGGGCAAGAGGTTAGGGTTAACTCCAAGCAAGGGTTCAAATGTTTTCCTATGGAAGTATATGTAAGTTATAGGATGTAAAATTTGCAACTTTATGAATTTATTCATGTGATGGTGACCCATTAGGGTTTCGGCCAAGGTCCCAAGGTGGGGCTAGGGTTTAGGATTTACTCCAATCATGGGGTTTAATGGCTCCCTATGGTCTTGTATGTAATGTATGGGTGTTCTTTTACTTATGGAACCCTTCCTATTGATTGAATGGTGGAGTTTCATGCCAAGGAACTTTCGGCCAACTCCCAAGATTTAGGGTTTGGGTTGGGTTAAGACCACAAGGATGCATGTTTGTAGGGTACTATGATGTATATAGATGTTTAAGTATGTTGGAAGAATGTTTATGCCAATTGAAACCCTAGCTTATGTGTCATGAATTATATGTTAGGTCACTTGTAATGATGATTCATAAATGTTTAGACATGTGCCATGAACCCAAGGAAATGTATCATGTATGAAAGGACCTAGGCATGTTTTTCCATGTACCATGACCATGCATGTTTTTATGAATTAAGATGCTAATTATGTAGGTATGCCATGATTTAGAATGATATGTATGCATGCCATGATTTATGAATAATATGAATGTATGCCATGATTTATGAATGATATGTATGCATGTCCTGTTTATGGATGAAATGATGAATGAAGTTAAAGTTCATGCCTTCAAGGCATAATGGTGATATGGAATGAGAATGATGAATGAAATGAGGTTCATGCCTTCAAGGCATAATGATGATGTTAAGCATTAAGAATGAATGAATATGCTATGTATGTTTTGTGAATGAAGAAGCATGTGAAAGTATTTTATTTTAAGAATGGGCTTGTACCGGACCTGAATAAGGTCCACGGTTCTGGACTACCGATGAAGCTGTCCACGGTTCGGGACTACCGATGAAGCTGTCCTTACGGTTCGGGACTACCGATGAAGCTGTCCTTACCCTAGTAGGTCGAGATTAGCTACCTCGTATTTACTTAGGGATGCGCGCATATGATGAATGAATGTGGTACAAGCCAGGGCCCCAACGAATGTTATGATTATGTTTAAGTATTTAAAAGTATGATTTTAAACTAAGCATTCTTATGATATATGCATTTGCCCATGCATCCATCCATGTTATGCATTATGTTTATGTTCATGTTAATTATGATGCCATGATTATGTTTATGTTCATGTAATTATGATTCCATGATTATGTTTATGTTCATGTAATTATGATGCCATGATTATGTTTATGTTCATGTTAATTATGATGCCATGATTATGTTTATGTTCCTGTTAATTATGATGCCATGATTATGTTTATGTTCATGTTAATTATGATGTCATGATTATGTTTATGTTTATGCTAAAGTATGATGCCACAATATCGATGTACATGCTAAATTCAGATGCCATGATTTTATTTATGTTTATGCTAAAATGATGATGCCATGATTGTGTAAATGCTCATGATAAGAAGTATGCTATGATATGTAGGATTGAAGCATTATGTTCATGTTTATACGACATATGGATTTTGTGAGTAGGAAAAGGGTTTTACTAAGCCTCCGTGTTTATAGTCTTATTTTCTTATACTGCAGATCAAGTAAGAGATTTCTAGGGGAAGCAGCAGGAGAGGCTAGAACATGGATGTGTAGTAGTGACATGGCCAAGAAACCCTCTCGTTTCACATATTGCTTGTTTTATGATCTGACAATGCTTACTTTGGGTTATGCTCGACTTATGATAGTTATGCCTAAGAAACAACCTACTATTCGTGATGTTATGGATAAATTACTTGCTACCTGAAATGCTTATGAATAAGTCAAGGAAAGTTGATATCATGATGCTATGCATGCTGATAATATGTTACCTGAAATGCTTATGAATAAGTTATGGAAAGTTGATGTCATGATGTTAGGTATGCTAGTGGTATGTTAAGCATAATGTCACCATGTCCATGAATGATAACCCAGACATGTGTATATGATTTAAGTACTAGTTATTCTGTTGCATTAAGATGTTACATATGCACATGTAAGTTTAGCATAACGCCGCTTAAAAAAAAAAGCGGGCGTTACAGGATAAGCGCTGACTGAGCTCGCGGATAAGGATTTGCGTTGGGAAGGCCACGTGTTAGGCGCCCCCATCGTCACAGGCGCCCGTATGGGCACTATAAAAGGGGGTTCACCCCCAAGGCTTCAAAACAACTTGCTCTCAACGCTCCAAACCTTTTCGTTCGGCGCTACGCTTCCGAAAACTCTGACTTCGAGATTCCAGTGCCGACGATGACCCTCTCGAAATTCGATCCACCTCAGGCGTCGGTAACAAAAAGTGTAGCAATTTCAATTTTCTGATATACTTCTCTACTTAACTTGTAAATCTTTTATTGCGATTATAGAATTTCTCAAAGTAAACGGTCAAGGACCGTGGGCCTTGGAGTAGGAGCCGACCGCGACTCTGAACCAAGTAAAAAATGACTTGTGTTCTCGCGTGTTCTATCTTTTTCCGCTGCGTATATTCTTTAACTGTCCAAAAATTGTTTTTTAATGATATTCACCCCCCTTTATCATTTTCTTCGATCCAACACTAATGCTACAAGGGCTACTATCAGCCGACCCCTGCATCTGGTTGTGTCATACTGCGCCGATCCCACTATAGGCTATTAGGAGGCACTGGCCATCGGGCTCGGGCCACAGAAGTCGGCTAGGGAGGTTCATTTATACGGTCTGCTCGGCGAGCGTTTCTACGAAGGTCTACAGGAGGCTTGTTACTGGAGCCCTACTAGCCGAGCCAATGCCTTCATCTCGGAGGCCAACCAGGTTTGCTTTTCTTTTTACACATATTTCTTTCTCTGATTTTTAATGCATGTTGTTTTACCTGCAGTTCTTTGGTTCGACATATGACATGGTCGTATACCTGATGAGTTATGCTCGGGTTCTACAACGGACAGAAACCCGGGCGGAGAGACTGGAGACGCAACCCTGCCATTTGGAGCTGTAGTTTAGTGGGGATACTTTGAACCGGCTGCGTGTCAAGAACTTGGACCTTCAGGATCAAGCTGCTAACTCGGCAGCCTATGTTAAAGGGCTCATGTCAGAGCTGGATGTTACTGCCGCCTCGACAGCTCAGGCGTAACACCGAATTACCAGCCTGGAGCAAACAGAGAGCCGAGACCGAGACCTTGAGGCCCAGGCCAATGCTGAGCTGGCCAAGGTCAAGGCACAGCTCCTGGAAATGTGCCAAGCGGCCTCCGCACTGCGCGCCAATCTGAGGGCCAAAGAGGAAGAGCTCAGCGCTTGCTCAGCAGAGCTCTAGCGACTCAGGAAGGAGCATGGCATCCAAGGGTCGGAGCTGAAGGTGGCTCGGCGGGAATTGAAGCAAGTCCGGGCTTATGCCGAGTCTCAGCGATATGTCGCATTCCAACGATATGCCTGTAACGCCCCAAAATTTCCATTTTAAGTCCTTAAAGTCCTTGAAATTAGTTAAAAATATTTTAGAAATATTCTAGATATTTTTAGGAATTTTTAGAATATTTTTATGGAATTTTCCGAGTCCGTTCTGGGTATGGGGGATTGTAACGTCCGAAAATTCTCGAAACTAATTTTAGAAATATCTTAGAATTTATTCCAAATTTATGGATATTTTTATAGAATTTTTCCGTAAACGAAAGTGGCAAAAACGGAACGGGTAAAAAGAGAAAAACGCGTAGGAGGGATTTGATCCCTGAACCTACGCTGTGAGAGGAGGAGGGGCAGACCAAGTGAGCTAGCTTGCTTTTGTTGAAATAGATTAGCGGAAACAATAGATAAGGTAGAATTAGGTAAATTTTTTTCATAAGTATAAAAGGGAAACTTAGGGCTTTTTTTATTCATTCTTTCCCTCACATCCTCTCTCCGCCGACTCCCTCTCTCCCTCTCGCGATTTTTTTCTTCCTCTCGCCCTCTCTCTCGCCCAAGACAAAGGAGAAGCCAAGGGAAGGTCTCAAGAGACCCTATTCTCTACGAGAACTCTCGTAGACGCGAGGAGAACTCCAAGGAGCAAGAAGAACGTCGAAATTCGACGTTTCCTCGGGAATTTCAGATTTTATTCGTAAGGAAAACCTAGCGCAGGAGGTAAGTACTGCTCACCTGCAGTAAGAGGCGGTTTTCCGCAAGAATTTCCCTTAACAAGTTTTAAAAGAGATATTTACCTTTAGTTTAAGATTTTGCATGTGATCTTAGTTCATTTTATGCTTATATGTTAATGATAGAGTACCCTATGTGAGTGTAGGGTATAAGGAATCTATAAGAAAAGAAAAGAAAGATAAAGAAAAAGAAAAGAGAAGGCCAAGGCCTTACGAAATCCCCAAAAGTCAAGACTTAGGGATTTGGGCACACAAGGTGTTCGATAAAATGCCAAGGCATTTAAAGATAAGAAAGAAAAGAGAGAAAAGCTATTTTACTTTCTAAGGCCAGTACCCGGCGTCCAAGGGCGTCGTTAAAGAAATCCAGGTGTCCAATTCCAAGGTCTTGGCCCTGGTAGACCAAGGTCTGCTCTATTAGCATTGGTGGCTCGCTACCCCAACCTTTTAGGGAACGCGCATAAGATGGTACTTACGTCTTAAGTGGATCCAAGTGAGTTATTATTTTCAAGTATATGCTTTAGCAAAGTTTTTCTAAAGTTTAAGGAAATTTTCTAAAAGTTAAAGAAAGATGTAAAGTTAAAGAATTGCTAAAGTTTCAAGTTAAGCCAAGAAAAAGTGAGTTAAGACTTATTAATGCTTGAGTATGCATGTTTTGAGTTATACATGTTTTAGTGTTTCTTTTAAGCATAAAAGTATATACATGTTTTAGTGTTTCTTTTAAGTATAAAAGTATCTCATGTGATTTCACATTGTTTAAAAAGCATGCTTGCACATTTCGAGATTTTGTGAGCTAGATAGTACTTGCTAAGCTTTATGCTTATTAGTTGCATTTCCTCTTACTGCAGATAAAGGTAAAGACAAGCAATTCTGAAGGAAGGCGACGAGGCGGTGCTGAGTGACGTGTGTGTGGTGGCTGACCTTGGAGAGATCCTTGGGATGAGACAATTTAGCTTATTTGAAATGCATGTTTAAGATTTCCAAATTCCAAGTTATTGTGTTATGGAGTTTATTAAACATTCATGCTTCGGATAGTTTTACATGCTCAATTTTGTAAAATGAAGATTCCATGTCATTTCAATTAGTATGCATACTTTTGTGAATGCACTAGATGAGCAAGGGCATGAGTAGTTTAACATGTGGATACATTGCATTTTAGACTTACTCTTGAGCTTATTATTATTCCCTTTTGGACTAGGTCCTAATTGTACTTAAAATGCTTGTAAATTCGGTAGAAAAGTAAGATTTACATTCTATGAAGTTCTAGGAATATTATTGCATGTGCCAAGATGTGGTTAGTTTCGAATTAAGTCTTATTGCTTGAAATATGCTTAGAAAAGTTGCATTCATATTCCATAATGCTTTAGCAATATTATAGAGCCTTGTGTGATGAGTTTAAATGCATGACTATTAAAGTTAGAATATCATTTTTAGATAGATTTAAATACAAAAAAAAAAGTAAGAAAGTTCCGCATCTTTAGTCGTGCATTAGAGTCAAGAAGTAGACAAGTAACGGTCCGTCTAAGGTAGAGAAGGCGGGGCGCTACAATGCCCGTAGGTCTTAAGCAGTCATTGTGGGAGGCGCTCCCTTTGCTCCTTTTCTTTTTAGTAGAGACCTAGCCTCGTTTTTGTAAGAGCGCTATTCTGAATGCTAGTGTTTCTCCTTTGCATGTTTATACTTCTATGCTTGGCGCTTAAGTGTTGGGGGGGGGGGGGGGGGGGGTCAGGATGCAAGCGACCCGAGTGAGGGGATGCTTGCCTTCCATATTTTGACGAGCGAGCACTTGAAATACCCGAACGCGAGGATTTCTATATATCCGCTACTCGGGAAGGAGCGCAATTGAGTGATTCGGACTGTGAGAGTGACAGAGTAAAACACTTGAGCACGATAGCTTTTAAGTGTCAGCTGCTCGAGTGAGATCGACAGAGTATCTCGAGACCGGATTTGGGTAGAGTTGCCGGCTTGGGTGGTTCAGAACATCATTTTTTGAGCTGGTTCGATTTTGGGGAGCGTGGGTAGCCACGCACCCGGCTTAGGAGTCCGAGTAAGGAAGCCATGAAGACTTACTCGCCCATAAACCTAAGAAAGATGAGGAATAGTGCACTCGATTGGGTAGTAGTCAGGGAGTGTGGGCCACCACGCGCCCGACTGAGAGCTGAGCCGAGGAGATGGATGGGAGCGAATCTTGATTTATATATCGTAAGAACGAGAGTTTGGATACTTGCTCAGGCCGATTCTCAGGAGCGTAGGTCGCCACGCGTCCAATCGGAGACACTGAGCAGAGTGGGGCACGGGAGTTGAGCCCGCTTATAACTTGCTGGCGAGGCAAGTCTGAACTCTCGGTCGGGCAAGACTCAGGGAGCGTGGGTCGCCACGAGTCCTATTGATGCAGTCTGACCTGATTGTTGTTTTGGTGGTGACACCAATTTTAGTTTAGGTGAGTAAGATAAGTTCGGCTTAAGCCCTGGTCGGGGACTGGGCACAAACCCCGGTGAGTGAAACCGGGTCCTGGTGAGTGAAGCCGGGTGAAGGAAACCCCGGTGAGTGAAGCCGGGTGAAGGAAACCCCGGTGAGTGAAGCCGGGTGATGGAAACCCCGGTGAGTGAAGCCGGGTGATGAAAACCCCGGTGAGTGAAGCCGGGTGACTGAAATCCCGGTGAGTGAAGCCGGGTCCTAGCGAGTGAAGCTAGGTGGAAGAAATCCCGGTGAGTGAAGCCGGGTCCTAGCGAGTGAAGCTAGGTGGAAGAAATCCCATTGAGTGAAGCTAGGTGGAAGAAATTTTGGTGAGTGAAGCCGGGTGACTGAAATCCTAGTGAGTGATGCTGGATCCTAGCTAGTGAAGCTAGGTGGAAGAAATCCCGGTGAGTGAAACCGAGTCCTAGCGAGTGAAGCTAGGTGACTGAGCATGAGTCAGCCAAGTGATTGGATACGCCTGGAGTCCGATCAGGAGTTGGCACGCTCCCTTGTCAATAGATTGGTCTGGTGACCAATCCTGGGAGTCTGATCGTTCTGGTGAATGATCAGGAAGAGAACAAGAGATAGAAAACGAGCAAAGGATTTTGCTGGGTTTGGCTGTGTGGTTGTTGTGTGCATTGTTTCTTCCACCTTGTAGTTTCCTACTGCATCTCTTGTCTGTAAACCTTCTCTTTGTCTCTGTGCTTTATTTGATATTATTCTGAGACTATTTGTAGAGAGGTTTCTCCACCGAGAAGGAGGTTGTGTTATCTGGATTTCCGGGGCTTGATGTGTCGACGATCAAGGGATCGCCCACCTCACGGGCATACCAAGGAGTAGGGGCATGTTATCCCCGAATCTTGTACATCCTTGAGTTAGTGCTATTTTGTTCTTTGTTTGTTCTTTCTACTTGTTTTCTTCCGCTGCTAACCTAACGCAGAAAGACTTCAAAGAAGCGAGAAGTTTTTGTGTCTGGCTATTCACACCCCCCCTCTCTAGCCATCCAAGGTCCAACATGTCTGACTGAGAGCCGATCCGAGGGGTGGATGGGAGCAGATCCTGATTTATAGCTCATGAGAACGAGAGTCTGGACACTTGCTTATTGAGGCAATCCGTGGTCCGGAGTGACCATGTGTTTTGATGTTTGGGCAAAGGGTTTAAGTTAGGTTTCCCTTGTGTTCTAATTTGTGTATGTTGAGTGTGCAGGTTGTGCAGGTTTACATATATTGACTTGACTGGACGACCTCGGTAAGGTGAAGGGTGGCATGGAGACAAGCTGGAGGCTTGTGTGCACCCGAGGGACCTTGGTGGAGCAGGATGATGAGCTGAGGGGCGCGGACTTCGAGGCATGCGTGAAGGATGGCATGGAGGCAAGCTGGAGGCTTGCGTGCATCCGATGGACGGGAGCCGAAGATGAAGAGGGCACGAAGGCAATAGTTGAGGCTGCTGATGAGGAGTCAGTCGAGTCGTGAGGGTACGAGTGCTGTGAGATTGTACTCGGGAAATCCTAGGGTTCGAGTGCTGAGCAAAGTGTACTCGGGAAGGGAAACCCAAGGTGTGTGAGTGGGGCAGTCGACTGATAAAACTCACAGAATGCTTTCAGGCCTGGACCAGTCGACTGCCCCAGGAGCAGTCGACTGGTAACCTCGAAAACTAGCCGTTGGCTAACAACTAAGACTAAACCAGTCGACTGGTAAATGGACAGTCGACTGGTGGCAAGGGTTTCAGGTTTAGTTCTATTTAAGAGAACTCGGTTCGGGCTGAGAACTCGGTTCGGGCTGAGAACTCTTGACGAAACAAGCTTGGTTAAGGCTTGTTAGTAGTCTCTAGAGCCCAGGTACTGTCAAAGTGTTGTGGTGAGGTTTCTTCACCCACAAGGAGCGACAAGGGCTAGCCGGAGGTTATCCGGGGAGTGATCCACCAACGGATTCTTGGATTAGTCACCCCTAAGGGTGGATACCAAGTAAATCGGTTTGTTAGCAGTGCTTTCTTTGTTGTTTATGTTTATTATTATTGTTTCCTCTTGTGCACACTAACAACGTAGGAAGAACGAATCGAAGAATTGCTATTCACCCCCCCTCTAGCAACCGGAACGATCCAACAAGTGGTATCAGAGTGAAGGACCGCTTGTGATTGGAATAACCGCCAAGAAGAGCAAAAGCTAGAGGAAAGAACAATAGAAGACAAATTTGGGAATGATATTTACACTCCACCGTCCTACGACCATAAAGATTTCGTATATTGGAAAGCTAGAATAGTGACATGGTTCGGAATGGAGTGGGATCTTAGGATCGCGCTTGAGGAGTCCTTCGAGATTCCAAAGGATAAGCACAGGAAGAAGCTTAGGCCTAGATATTTGATAAGTTCATTTTTGAGATGTTAATTAGGGTTCATATTGGATACATTTCATTGGAATTAATGTTGAACACCATATTTTTTTGTTAGATTTATGAGATGATGATAAATTTTTGGACTCAAGTGTAAATTGCTGAAATTTATTGTGTTAAACTCTAATTAATTTCAATTGACCTTGTAGGGAAAGATCTAATTGGATCCAAGTGGTACATGATCAAGGCCCAAGCTCATCTAAGGAAGGGAAAGGCTCAAGTCAACAATTGCCTAACCCACATCAAGACCCAAGCTGAATCTGAGTAAAACCCCCCTAAACAAAGCCCTAATTTTCACTAAACCCTTGAACCATTTCAAAATAAACCCGGTTCAATTGGTTCACATAAAACCCTGATTTTGGCACGGTGAACAGGGGCTTCGCCACTGTTCATCGCTGCCTTTCTTCCCCGTTTTCCCTTCTCGGCAAGCCCCGATCTCGCGTTCTTCTTCTTCTTCAAGCTGCAGAATTATCAAGGAGGCTCAGGTTATCATCTGGACTATCTCTTGCAGCCTGGAATTTCGTTCTCGAGGGTTTCTTGGGCGAGTTTGCACTGCCCTGTTCCTGCGGCGAACTTACTGTGATTTCATTTGTTGCGGCCACAACAGCTGATTGATTCAGCGTTTCTTTCATCCCCAAGCTTCAGTGAAGTTGTCTAACGGCTTTGCGGAGCTCATCGATCACCCTCGCGCCAAATCGCAGCGGATTAGATCAGTGTTTCCAGAGTTGCCATTTTAAATCTGTTTGAGTTCTGAAATCTTGAGTGCGAGAGGGTTTCTCAAATTCAAGGCTTCAGATTCGTTCAGATCCAAGCCCAGAGAATTTCAGAAGCCTAGTTGCTAATTTCTGGATCATTTCCAGCTCTTGGGTGACGCCAAGAAGTGTGGTTTGTGAAGATGGGTTGAATTCGAGTGGAGTAGCTAATTTGGTTTCAATACTGCATTTGTTTACGAATTTACTTTGTCAATAGATTCTTGTAGCTGTAATTAGATCTACTTTTAGAGTGAAGTGCCTCATTTTCCAATTGTGTAGCTTTAGCAATATTCAAAAACTGCAGTCCTTGATACTTTCAAATTCTATATTTTCGGTTTTGAAATCAGTAATTGGTTTAGTTTTAATTTCCTCATAAATTAGCTTCAATTCAGTGGAAGAATTAGTGTTGTCTGTTTTTAGTTTATAGTGTTGTTTGTTTCTTGCAAATTACTTAGCTGCATTTCATGTTTAGGTTAGATCCCAATCTTATTTGAACCTGCCAATTTGAGTTTAGATTAGTTCAAGATCATTGTTAGAACTAGAGTTCACCTTTTAATCTAGGATTTATACCAAAAACCCAAAAAGAATTGGAACTTTCTCCTTGATGCAACTTTAGCTAAGTTTTTCTTTGATCGTTATAGTTAGTTTAAATCTGCTCATTAGCTCATTACACTTAGCATAATATCCCCATTTTGTTATCTTTGAATCTTCACTGGTTTTCTCTCTTTTTGCATTTAAAGAATTGTTTTAAAATACCAAAACCCCCCATTTTACATCGAAAACCCCAAAAAGATCCTTAAGCCTAAATTCAAGAAAAGCTACTACTAGTCCTTGTGAAAAATACGACTCGAGGCCCCTACACTATACTTTTCTTTTGTGAGCCGTGGGTTTTCGAAACTTAATCAATTTGAGGCCCATTCGTGACACTCCATTTGGGACCTTTCAATATTGCAATCAAGAACAACAAAATCAAGCAAAGACAAACGAAGAGGTAATTAGTGTATTAACTAATATTTTGCTTAACAATATTTTGAGTGGTGTAGGAGCATACAAAAATGCACATGAATTATGGATCAAAGTAAAAGAATTTCATAAAAACCCTACCCGAGCTCAACTAATGGAAGAACTCAAAGAGATGAGTCAAATGGTTCAAGAAGAAGAAAAAGGAGGAGAATTGATCATCTCATCAAGTGAAGTGGAAGAAGAAAGTGAGAGATCATTCACTTCCTCAAGAGAAGAAGAGGAGGTGTCAACATCAAGGGTTGAGGGGGAGGAGAGCCCCTCAACCATGCTGGAACAAGAGGAAACATCCACTTCATCCAAGGTTGAAGAAGAAGTCAACCTAGCCTCCACCTCCACTAAAGCAAAGAAAAAGGATCATATTATATGCTTTGGTTGCAACGAAAAGGGACACTACAAAGATAAGTGTCCGAAGGGTAAGAAGAAGGAGGTACACTCTAAACCTATCTCAATTCAATTAAATTCTAACATGAAGTGTAGGATTGGAGAAGCCCAAGAGAAGAAAAAGAAGATTAGATGCTTTACGTGTTGGATCGAGAGAACCGATAGAGGGGGGGTTGAATATCGGTAATCGTTCGGATAAGATAGAGAATTTGCACAGCGGAAGATTGAAAAATAAAATATGCAAACACCAAGATTTTTTACTTGGTTCGGAGCCTAGGTCGACTCCTACTCCAAGGCCCACGGTCGTTGACCATTTTCTGCGGGCAATTCTATATGTCGCAAAAATAGTTTATAAAAGATTTTACAGAATTCAGTACAGTAAACTAAAATAGCTCTTCGTTACCGACGTCCGGAGTAGATAGTATTTTTGGAGCGGGAGGACGTCGTCGGCGCTTGAGTCTCGTGTCGGGAGGTTTCCGGAGCAGAGCGCGGGAGTAGAAGAGCGTCGAAGCGTTGAATGAAAGTGATGCTTGAAGCTTGGGGTCGAGGGCCCTTTATATAGGGCCTGGGGGCGCCCGGGACGTCGGGGGCGCCCCCCCCCACGTGTCGGTTGATCCGGCTTTTTCTCGGTCAGCGTCTGATCTCTTCGAATTCGGGATCAGCTTTGACCGGGGCATCTGGAGCACTGGGGGAGCCTGCATTGACCGGGTCAAGCCTTCATCCTCTTGGCTTCGAGAGGGTGTGCTTCGGCAGTTGTCATTGGGGGCGCCCGCGACAGGCGGGGCGCCCGGAGCATCCGGGGCACCCCGACATATAACTGTCGAGGCGTGTTTTCGCTCCTGCTGTCTTGGGTTGACCTTGGGGGTGCCCGGAACATCCGGGGCGCCCTGCTCAGCTTCTGCCTCACTCCTTTGAGGCTCTCTGAGCTGCAGATACTCAGTCCTTCGGTCCTGCATCCAGGGTTAGTCCAAAAAGCAGTATTATATTATTTTATACAGCCTTAGCTGTCTTGGTTTTGACTTTGGGTCTCCAAAATGGAACCCTAGGTCGAACCGACGCCTACTGTTCCCTCGACGGGGAACGCGTCTTCACCTACTCCTCTCGGGAGAATGTACCTGATGCCAATCGCTCCTTTGGTTGGACTTTTGCCTGGCGGTCCTTTGCCAGGTCTTGGATACCGAGCTGTCCTTCGCCCGGAGCCTAGCATTCCTTCGCTAGGGCTTCAGTCCCAAGCTGTCCTTCGCCTGGCGCCTAGCAGTCCTTCGCTAGGGCTTGGATACTGGCATTCCTTCGCCAGTGCCTAGCATTCCTTCGCTAGGGCTTTTTACCCTGGCATTCCTTCGCCAGTGCCTAGCATTCCTTCTGTAGGGCTTTTTACCCTGCACACTAGAGTGACATGTTAGATCACAAACAAACTTAACTTTGAATCCTTTGCCAATATCAAAATAAGGTTCGATATGGTGCTTCCTGCACCAACATTACGTGTGGTGAGCTAGGGCACTACCACACGAAGTGCCCAAAGAGTGGAGAGCTCAAGAAAATGGAGCACTTGAGAAGATGGGAGAAGGAGCAAAGAAAGAAAAGGAGTTCACATCAAGGAGGAACTACAAGGGTAAGGGAGGTAATCCCTAACCTTAAATTAAAATGCAATTCAAATGTTAGTTCCTCTATGCATGTTAAAAATAGTGCAAATTATCCATCCATGTATACTAGATTTAATGAAAAATGCTTAATGGTGCATAATTTTGAATTTAAGGATACTGATAGGACAAGGGTTAACAAGGTAAATCAAAATCCTAGGAAAAGTATGCATCATGATAGACCTAAGATTTTTATACCTAAGGATCAAGGTATTAACCCCAAGAAAGGGAGACACGAGCCTAAGAAATTGGGTAGGTCTAGGAATATCCAAAGTGGGCATATGGACTCAAAGGTTAAAAACTTAGAAAGGAAAAATCAAGCCTTGAGGGCAAGACTTGATAAATTAGAAAAGACCCTAGAAAGATTCAAGGTTAGATCTAAGGGTCTAGATATGGTGTTGGGTAGTTTAAAACCCAACTATGATAGATCGGGTTTGGGATACCGGTCTAAGACCTCCAAGGCCAATGGAAAGAAATATGCTGGGGAAGCATATAATCATGGCAAGAAGGAGAAGTCCAAGGATGGCAAGGGAACGCCATCAAAAGGTAGAAAGGATAACCTAACCAAGGACAAGGTGTCCAAGGCTAAGAATGTTAGATTTGTAGGCCAAGAATCACCAGGGGCTCACCGGTGTTGCCTAGTATGGATCGAGTCGCCTAGGGAGGTGGCTAGGGCTAAGAGCTCAAGGGGGAGCTCTAGGAGCCTTTGGGGTCCATGGTAAATGGATCTCAAGAGGTTTTCTCCTAGGAAATTAGATAAAATATGCCAAAAAGAGTTGGAAGCTTTGGGTAAGTCTTAGTCCTAGAAAATTGGCACATCAAAAGGAGTTTTAGAGAGAAAAAGATGAAAATAGGGTTATATTAGATAAAATTAGGCTTTAATGTGTGAATACCATATAATTCAATGATAGAAATGAATTATGATCAAGTATAAGAAGATACATTGAGGAGGAGTCAAAATTAGAACTTTTGGGAGAAACTTAAATGATACAATTTAGGATAAGTTGAGTTTCGTGCCAATCTTGGGATTTGGAGTACATTTGTTTGGAAACACATTTTTCCCAAGTAGACATAGGTTCCACAAATCTCTCCACGAAATTTTAAAATTTTTAGAGATTTGTAGAATTATTTAGGCATTACTGAAATTGGGTTGAAAAATCTGAAATTCAAGTATCAGTCGACTGCCCTGGGGGGCAGTCGACTGGTTAGGGCTGGTGTGGGTGCCCAGCAGCTGACTTGTGTCCAAATGATGAGAAACAAGTGTATAGGGGTCTAGTACACGTTGTTTAGGTTCGTTGGGGATTAAAAGAACCAATAATTGTGATATTATTGGGGTATTTTTGATGTTAGGCAAAGGGGAAAAAGTGTTGGGTTTAATTTGGGAAACCAAACACACCTTTGCTAGAAACCCTAAGTTTAGGGGGAGCTAAGATTAAGGGGGAGCATGGTTGCTCAATTCTTGGCATAAGGGGAACCTGGGAGAGGTTCTTAAAAAGCTTTTGTAAGTCCAAAGTAGTGGGAGCTTTAGAGAAGCTTTAAAAAAAAGCCCATTTCAGAAAATTCTTAACTTGGAGAGTTAGGTGTGGGATGCCTTGGGATAGGATCCATGCATGCATTGCATATGCATTGGCGGTGTAAGTCCAAGATGGAGTGCTGAGAGAAGTGTACTCGGGAAGGGAAACCCTATAACGCCCGCTTTTTTTTCTTTTCATAAGCGGCGTTACGTTAACATGCTTAGGGCATGTAGACATCATAAGGCAGCGGAATAACTTTAACTTATACATGCCCTGTTACCATTCTTAACTTAATGACATAGGAACCTTAGCATATTAACTTTGAACTTAAGCATCATATCATATCATGTCATACGTAACGTCATATCATAAGGTTCCATAGGTCATCATTCAGACATATAAGTAACCAAGGTGAAGTTCTAGCATAAACAGTAAACATAGAGTTTCCTGGGCCAAGTCACTACTACACACATGCGTTCTTGCCCTCCTGCTGCTTCCATCATTGTCCCCTTGAATGATCTGCGGTATAAGGAAATAAGACTATAAGCACACAGGCTTAGTAAGACTCTTTCCTACTCACAAAACCATTCATCATTCATCATCTCATAATGAGCACATGAAAATATTAACATACTTGGTGCTCTACTTAGAACATAACATCTTAACTCACTTATCGTATACATAGCATGGCATGAACATAAACATAGTAAACATTCTAAGCATGGCATGCTACATGGCATAAACATAAACATAGTAGCATTCTAAGCATGACATAATACTTGACATGAACATAAACATAGTAACATTCTAAGCATGGCATAATACTTGGCATCAACATAAACATGATGAACATAGACATGATGAACATAATACTTGACATGAACATAAACATGATGAACATTCTTCCTATCATAACATATAAGCATCTCCTTAACATTATCATGGCATAAATCATTTATTCTCATGCAGATATCCTAACATGAAGCGCAAGCATAAAATCTTATCATCATAGCATAATGCATAACATCTATGGATGCATGCGTGGAATGCATATACATAAGGGATGCTTAACTTTTTAAAACATACTTTTAGTTTGCTTAAACATAATCATCATAACATCATTTGGGGTCCCCGGCTTGTACCACATACATACATCATAGCGCGCATCCCTAGCAAGTCCGAGGTCGCGAGCCCCAACCTACTAGGGTAAGGACAGCATAGTCGGTAGTCCCCGAACCGAGGCGTTCTTAAGGTGCCCATCCCTGTTGCACAGCTCCGGTAGTGCCAGAACCGTGGACAGCTTCGGTAGTCCAAAACCGGGGTGTTCTTAAGGTGTCCATCCCTTGGACCCATACTTCGGTCCGGTACAAGCCCATATATAAAGTAAAATACTTTTCATGTGTCATCATTCATCATTCATTCATAGCATAACCATGTTACATAAAGCATGACTTAACACATGCTTGTCCTTTCATTGTTCATTCTTTTGCATAACATCATGATGCCTGTAAGGCATGAGCATTATCTTCATTCATAAACATGGTATGCACCTTCTTTCATAAGCATGACATGCATCTTTATTCATACAACATGGCACGTATCATTCTTATCATGAACATAAACATAACATACTTATCATGGCATCGTTCTTATCATGAACCTAACATAACATACCTATCATAGCATCATTCTTATCGTGAACATAACCCTATCATACCTATCATGGCATCATTCATATCATGAACATAAACCTATCATACTTATCATGGCATCATTCATATCATAAACATAAACCTATCATACTTATCATGGCATCATTCATATCATAAACATATACAATAACTTAGCATGGTTCTTAACATATCATGAGCATATAACTTAGCATGGTTCTCTACATCACCTAAGCATGCATAGGTAGGATTTCCATAACATTCTACCTACCATTCAAATACATGGCCTAAAACGTAAACATTCATGATAACCATATTAAACATGGCATCCAATCATAAACATAACATAAAAGCATAAAACATGATGCTTACATATTAGGGTTATGGTTAACATGATTTCTACCACATGCTTGATCCTATACATATAAATACTTTATGGTAAACATAAATCATCATTCTTTGAGCCCTAACTCCACCCCCAAACCCTAAACCCAAGGCTTGGCCGAAACTTCAAGGTGGAGTTCCATCCATTCCATAAACATGTAATATAGCATAAGGTAAAGGAACCACCATACATCATTTATGAGACCATAGGAAGTCATTGGAGCTCATGATTAGGGTTAACCCTAACCTTTAAGCCACTTTCCTAGGGCTGGCCGAAACTTATAAGGCCATGGGGAGTATGGAAAAATTCCATTAAAATCCCCAATAATTCATGAAACATTAATCACATCTTACCATAGAGCCATTGGAGCCCTTACTTGAAATAAATCTTAACCTTTACCCTATTAACCCCTTTTTGGCCGAAACTTGTAGAGTCCCAAGGCCATGTGAAAATTCACATAATCACCTTCCATCACCCTTATATCATGGCAACACATAAACATATGCTTGAAGTTAAAGACTCAACCCTAACCCTTGGGTCCTTGGGGTTGGCCGAAACATATAGGGCCTCTAGGGTACCCCAAAAATTCTCAAAAATTGTATTTAACCTCTAAACATCATGAGCAAACATTAAACAACATTTTGGAGATTTTTAGCATCATTAAGAACCCTTACATATTGTGGCCGAAACCCTAGGGTATCCTAGGGTGCTTGCTTTGCTTCTTTCATGTTGGCCGAAACCCTAGGGTATCCTAGGGTACTCCAAAAATTCCCAAAAATTATACTCAACCTCTAAACATCATAAGGGAACATTAAATAGCATTATACAGATTTTTAGCATATTTATAGACCTAAAAATCATGGTGGCCGAAACCCTTAAGCATAAGGGTCTTGGTTTTCTTTCCTTTCAACATCAAATTCGAAATCCAACCACTATGTCATACTAAAAATCATAAAAATCATAGGGAACTATTATACCACAGGTGAGGGAGTCTTACCTTGGAATTTCTTGATTTTTAGACCTTAAAAGAGAAAGAACTTGTAGAACTCTTGACCCTTGATCCCTCCTTGCCCTTGTACTCTTGTAGAGACTTTAGATCTAGGAGATGGAACCTTGGTGGAAACTTTTCCAAGGGGAAAACCCTCTAGGAGTGGTCGGCTAGAATGAGGGAGGAAGAGAGGAGGAAATGCAATTGAAAGAAGAGAGAATGAAACTCCCAAACCCCCCTATTTATCATCCATTAAAGAGGTAAATGAAGAGTCTCTCCATGACTCTTCATCTTCTTCTTAATCTTAACTTATATCCACTTCATTTCCTCATAGAAATCCCTTGCTAGGTGAGTTGGTTAAGGATTACATGGTTGTACAAGAGGTCCAAGGTTCAATCCTTGGCTCATGCACCTTTATTTTTATTTCATTTATTTTATTATTTTTATTTCCTAAATTCTGAAAATCCCCCTAAAATCACCCATAATTATGCCAATATTCCTAAATAAAATTCTTTTATATTTATATTAATTTTACCTAATTTATATTAATTTTACCTAATTAATACCCATTTTTGGAGCCCATTTAAAGTTCATTGGTACTTAGTTTTCTCAATTTAAATGAGAAAACATGGATTTTCCAGGCCAAAGTTCTCCTTAATATTTCTAGGTCCCTTGGAAAATTATTTAAACATGCTTAATATTTTTCAAAAATATTAAGAGAATTTTCCGGGTCGTTACAAACCCTAGGTGTGTGAGTGGGGTAGTCGACTGCCATTGGGGCAGTCGACTGATAAAACTCACAGAATGCTTTCAGGCCTGGACCAGTCAACTGCCCCAGGAGCAGTCGACTGCCCCAGGAGCAGTCGACTGGTAACCTCAAAAACTAGCCGTTGGCTAACAATTAAGGATAAACCAGTCGACTGATAAATGGGCAGTCGACTGGTGGCGAGGGTTTCAGGTTTAGTTCTATTTAAGAGAACTCGGTTCTGGCTGAGAACTCTTGATGAAACAAGCTTGGTTAAGGCTTGTTAGTAGTCTCTAGAGCCCAAGTACTGTCAAAGTGTTGTGGTGAGATTTCTCCACCCACAAGGAGCGACAAGGGCTAGCCGGAGGTTATCCGGGGAGTGATCCACCAGCGGATTCTTGGATTAGTCACCCCTAGGGGTAGATACCAAGTAAATCGGTTTGTTAGCAGTGCTTTGTTTGTTATTTGTGTTTATTATTATTGTTTCCGCTTGCGCACACTAACAACGTAGGAAGAACGAATCGAAGAATTGCTATTCACCCCCTCTTGCAACCGGAACGATCCAACATTGCTCAGGCCGATTCTCAGGAGCGTGGGCTGCCACGCGTCTGATCGGAGACACTGAGCAGAGTGGGGCACGGGAGCTGAGCCCGCTTATAACTTCCTGGCAAGGCAAGAGTTTGGACACCTGGTCAGGTCGATTCTCAGGAGCATGAGCCGCCACGCGTCCGATTGGAGACACTGACCTAAGTGGTGCGCGAGAGCTGAGCCCGCTTATAACTTGCTGACAAGGCAAGAGTTTGGACTCTCGGTCGGGCAAGACTCAGGGAGTGTGGGTCGCCACTTGTCCGACTAAGAGCCGATTCGAGGGGTGGATGGGAGCGGATCCCGATTTATAGCTCGTGAGAATGAGAGTCTGGATACTTGCTCAGGCCGATTCTCAGGAGCGTGGGCCGCCACGCGTCCGATCGGAGTCACTGAGCAGAGTGGGGCACGGGAGCTGAGCCCGCTTATAACTTGCTGGCAAGGCAAGAGTCTGGACACCCGGTTAGGCCGATTCTCAGGAGTGTGGGCCGCCACACATCCGATCGGCGACACTGACCTAAGTGGTGCGCGGGAGCTGTGCCCGCTTATAACTTGCTGGCAAGGCATGAATATGGACTCTCGATCGGGGGCAAGACTCAGGGAGCGTGGGTCGTCACGTGTCCGACTGAGAGCCGATCCGAGGGGTGGATGGGAGCGGATCCCGATTTATAGCTCGTGAAACAAAGAGTCTGGACACCCGGTCAGATCGATTCTCAGGAGCGTGGGCCGCCACGCGTCCGATCGGAGACACTGACCTAAGTGGTGCGTGGGAGCTAATCCCGCTTATAACTTGCTGGCAAGGCAAGAGTCTAGACACCCGGTCAGGCCGATTCTCAGGAGCGTGGGCCGTCACGCATCCGATCGGAGACACTGACCTATGTGGTGCGCGGGAGCTGAGCCCGCTTATGACTTGCTGGCAAGGCAAAAGTCTAGACTCTCGGTCAGGCAAGACTCAGGGAGCGTGGGTCGCCACGTGTCCGACTGAGAGCTGATCTGAGGGGTGGATGGGAGCAGATCTCGATTTATAGCTCGTGAGACCGAGAGTCTGGACACCCGGTCAGGCCGATTCTCAGGAGCGTGGGCCGCCACGCGTCCGATCAGAAACACTGACCTAAGTGGTGTGCGGGAGCTAAGCCCGCTTATAGCTTGCTGGCAAGGCAAGAGTCTGGACACCTGGTTAGGCAGATACTCAGGAGCGTGGGCCGCCAAGCATCCGATCAGAGACACTGACCTATGTGGTGCGCGGGAGCTGAGCCCACTTATAACTTGCTAGCAAGGCAAGAGTTTGGACACCCGGTCAGGCCGATTCTCAGGAGCGTGCGCCGCCACGCGTCCAACTGGAGACACTGACCTATGTGGTACATGGGAGCTGAGCCCGCTTATAACTTGCTGGCAAGGCAAGAGTCTGGACACCCGGTCAGGCCGATTCTCAGGAGCGTGGGCCGCCATGCGTCCGATCGGAGACATTGACCTCAGTGGTGCGCGGGAGCTGAGCCCGCTTTTAACTTGCTGGCAAGGCAAGAGTCTAGGAAGTCTGCAACTTGAGGGAGGACCGTGCTTTTTAATTATCATTGCAGTCAGGCCATACATTGGTGTTACAAATTTTCACTCGGTCTCTCGATAGGGTTGGAGGTAGATCGCACTCCATGGCCGATCCAGCCTCTTCCCTTGCTCATTTTCTAAGTAATAGGCTCCCAAGATGAGCTTCTGAATAACTTTGAAAGGTCCCCCCCCCCCCCACTGCGGCTCCAGTTTGCTGACATCCCCAACTGGCATGATTCTTTTCCAGACGAGGTCACCGACCTGGAATGTTCTCGGCAGTACCTTCTGATTATATCTTTGCTTCATTTTCTGTCGATACATGAACATTCGAGCGGCTGTCTTATCCCTAATTTCGTCGACCAAGTCCAGTTTTAGTCGTCTCCTTTCTAGATTATTCTCATCATACGCTGCTCGCCGATCCGACTCACAGCCAACTTCGACTAGTACTACGGCTTCACTTCTATAGATCAGTTGGAACGACGTGCTTCCCGTGGTTTCTTTGGGCGTGGTTCGCAGTGCCCACAAGACACTAGGGAGCTCGTCCACCCATGTTCCTCCTGCGTGATCCAGCTTGGTCTTTACTCCCTTTAGGATCTCTTGGTTGGCTACTTCTGCCTGGCCGTTGCTTTGTGGGTTTGCCACGGAGGTGAAGGCTTGCTTGATACCATACGCCGAGCACCATTCCTGTATCTTCTGGCCTTGGAACTGCCTTCCATTATCTGAGACTAGCTTATTTGGGATTTCATACCGACATAGGATATTCTGCCATAGAAACTTAATGACAGCCTGCTCGGTGATGCGTGCTATGGCCTCAGCTTCTATCCATTTGGAAAAAATAATCCACGGCCGCTAGCAGGAACTTCTTCTAAGCTATGACGATCGGGAATGAGCCCACTATGTCCATGCCCCACTGATTGAAGGGACGGGAGACCGCCGATACCTACATCATCTCCACGGGTCGGTGCGGGAGGCAATGGTGCTTCTGGCAAGATAGGCAGGTGGAAACTAGCTTATCAGCGTCTTTCTGCAGGGTCGGCCAGTAATAGCCAGCTAGCAATGCTTTCCGAGCCAAGACCCGAGCTCCAGCGTGGCTTCCACAGACGCCCATGTGAATCTCCCTTAGCACATAGTCTGCATCTTCCTCGCCCAGGCATTTGAGTAAGGGTTGGGCAAAGGACCTCTTGTATAGTGCGTCCCCGACCATGGTGTACTGAACTGCCCGCTTTCTGAGCAGTCGGGCTTCTTCCCGGTCGGTCGGCATAATTCCTTCCATGAGGTAGGTGATGAGTGGGGTCCTCCAGTCAGACTCCAGCTCTAGCTCGGCTTGCCTCTCTATTTGCATGATCATCATTGTCGGCCCACCCGGCTGAGGAAGTACCCAAGAGCCAACCGAGCTGACTAATTTAGCCAACTCATCCGCCTTGAAGTTGCTCTCTCGAGGAATCTTTTGGATCTGCACCTCCTGAAACTCGGCCTTCAACTTCTCATAAGCCTCTATGAAGGCCTGCAATCGGTCACTATTGAATTCAAATCGACCGGCTACCTATTGCGTGACCAATTGGGAATCAGAATAAAGTACACCCGGGCAGCTCCCACATGGGCTATGAGGGCTTCGTATTCAGCCTCGTTGTTTGTGGCCCGGTACTTCAGTCGGATAGATAAATGCAGTTGTTCTCCTTTAGGGGACACCATCAGGATACCGATCCCACTACCCGACCGAGCTGACGAGCCATCCACATAGACCTGCCAAGCTTCCTCAACTTCTTCCGCATGTAGCTTGCTTAGAAAGTCGGCTAAGGTTAGCACTTTGATGGCTAGCCGAGTCTGGTACTGGATATCGTATTCGCTTAGCTTGGTGGTCCATTTGATCAGTCAATCCGATACTTCTGGATTAGAGGCGACTCGACCCAAGTTGCTGTTGGTCAGGACCACAATGGGGTGTGCCAAAAAAATAAGGCCGAAGCCTCCGAGCACCTAACAACAGCACGCACGCCAATTTTTCGAGCGTCATATATCGACACTCGACCACTTTTAGTAGGTGGGCAAAAAAATACACTAGCTGCTGCTCGGTCCCCTCTTGACAGACTAAAACCAGACTAACTGAGTCGACCGAGGCAGCTAAATACACTGACAATACTTCCCCGACTTCAGGCTTGGCTAATACTGGCAGCTCAGCGAGGTAGGTCTTCAACTCCTCGAACACTTTGTCGCAGTTCGCGTCCCACTGGAATTTGGTGGCTTTGCGGAGGGTTTTGAAGAATGGCAACCCTCGCTCGGCCGATTGGGAAATGAATCGGGACAAAGCGGTGATTCGCCCGGTGAGTCACTGCGCCTCTCGGAGATTCCTTGGTGGGGGCATGTCCAACAAGGCCTTGACCTTGCTCGGGTTGGCTTCGATGCCCCGCTCGGTCATAATGTACCCGAGAAACTTTCCGCTCCGTGCGCCAAAGAGACACATAGCAGGGTTCAGCATGAGCCCATACCAGCACAGTGTTTGGCACGTCTCCTCGACATCGGCTACCAAGTCTTCCGCTCGGGTGGACTTGATCAGGATGTCGTCTACGTACACTTCGATGTTACGCCCAATTTGAGTCCGGAAGACTTTATTCAACATCCACTGGTAAGTAGCCCCAACGTTCTTTAACCCGAATGGCATGACAGTGTAGCAGTAGGTATCGTCTGCCGTGATGAAGCTGACTTTTTCTTGATCTTCCGCAGCCAGGGGTACTTGATGATACCCCTGGTACGCGTCAAGCATACAGATGAGCTTGCTGCCGGCCGTCGAGTCCACCATCTGATCGATCCGGGGTAGCGGGTAGCAGTTCTTGGGGAAGACCCGGTTAAGGTCCCGGAAGTCGATGCAGACTTGCCACTTATTGTCGGGCTTGGGTACCAACACAACGTTGGCTAGCCAAGCTGGGAACTATACCTCTTGAATGTGGTTGACCTCTAAGTTCTAACAGCTTTTCGATCTTGACCCGGATCACTTTATTATGCTCGGTGTTGAAGTCCCGCTTTCTCTGTTTGACGGGCCGAGCATTGGGATAGACATGGAGGTGGTGCTTCGCCACCTCCGATCGAACGCCTTTCAGCTCACTGACTGACCAGGCAAACACTTCTTGATTTTGAGCCAAGCATTCCAGCAAGGGCTCCCTCAGCTCCTCGACAGCTCAACCGCGATCTTGACTCGCCGGTCGGGAAGGAGCTGGACCTCCTCCTTGTCCTCGTGCAGTTCAGCCCATGGCGAGGCTTGGACCATATTGAAGTCCGTGAAGGGGCATGGTGCCTTCTGACTTTCCACTCGGACGTCGTCGACGTAACACCTCCGAGCCACTCTCTAGTCACCCTGGACCTCTCATACCTTGTCCCCGACCGAAAACTTAATCTTGAGGTAGAAGGTGGAGGTGACAGCTCAAAATTCGTTGAGGGTCGGTTGGCCCAAGATGGCGTTGTAGGCTGAGGGGGCATCGACCACCAGGAAATTGGACCATCTGGTTCTCTTCAGCAGCTCCTTACCTAAAGAAATGTCCAGTCGGATCTGGCCGATTGGATGCATTTGGTTCCCCGAGAAACCAAACAACGGGGTCGCCACTAAGTCCAGCTGGGACATCTCTATTTGAAGCTGGTCGAACACCTTCTTGCACAGTATGTTGACCGAGCTTCCTGTGTCCACGATGGTGCGGTGGACTTGATAGTTAGTGATGACGACGATGATAACCAGAGCGTCATCATGTTGGACCTCAAGTCCCTGTAGATCTTGGGGCCCGAAACTAATCTGGGGCCTCGCGGCCTGCGCCAAGTTGGTGCCGACTTGATGGATCTCGAGTCGGCGAACTTGTGACTTCCGTGCACGATTGGAGTCACCCCCAGTCGGTCCGCCAGAGATGATGTGCACTCCACCCCGAACAGCATTCTGCCGATTGGCCTACTCTTCGTCCACCGACTCGGCCTCGGCTCGATCTGCTTGGGGGAACAAGTTGCGGGCGATTAGGGTGTTTCCGCGGAGTTTTTCGACTACAGGGTCCACGGCCTGGCCTCCTAGGCCTGAACAGCACCCCGGAGATGCTAACCGCCCACGTCCTCGGGGAGTGGGAGCCCGACCTCGACCGGCCTGCTGACACTCTTCGGTGGCGTGGTCGTGGCTCTGGTGGAACGCACAATATAGCCTCCAATGGGTCGGGAGGCATCCTTGTGCCACCTGCTGCACGTGATGGCGTTCCATCCCCACTCGATCGGCGAGTCCGCTTGGGCTGCGGATGGGTCCACCTGGGGATCTGGTGCTCTGAGCGGGGTTGGGAGGTACTGGGTTGGCCGACTCCTTCCGAACGGCCTGTGCCTCCTCAACGTTGATATACTTGACCACCTTGCCTAATAGGCTGTCAAAGTCCTTCGGGGGTTTCCTGATCAGTGAGCGGAAGAAGTCTCCCTCCTGCAGGCCTTGGGAGAATGCGCTGACCAGGA
The DNA here is from genome assembly GCA_024364735.1 of Boesenbergia rotunda. Classification (NCBI taxonomy): domain Eukaryota; kingdom Viridiplantae; phylum Streptophyta; class Magnoliopsida; order Zingiberales; family Zingiberaceae; genus Boesenbergia; species Boesenbergia rotunda. Next base: position 47,411 of record JAGFNQ010009520.1, read on the forward strand.
CCTCGGGCATGGCTGTGGGCACGTCGAAGTCCACGCCGTTGAATCTCTTGATGTAAGCCCGGAGGGACTCCTTCAGGCCTTGCTTCAAGGAGAACAGGTTGAGACTCATCTTGTGATGCCTCCTGCTGCTAGCAAAATGTTGGAGGAAAACCCTCCTGAGCTCCTCAAAGCTCGTGACCGACCCGTCTGGGAGTCGGTCAAACCACCTCTGGGCCGGGCCCGAGAGGGTTGTCAAGAAGGCTCGACACTTCACGCCCTCCGGGTATTGATGAAGTAGAGCAGCGCTCTCGAACTTTATCAAGTGCTCTTCAGGGTCGGCGGTCCCCGCGTACTCGGGGATTGTGAAGAAGCGAAGGTGTCGGGGGACTGGGTCATCCAAGATTCAAGAAGAGAACGGACTGCGTACCAGGGTGGTTGGGGAAGGGTCAGCTGGGGCTTTTCCCTTGTCCGGACACGATCCATGCATCTGGTTAGATGCGGAAGCCTCGGCTGAGTCGGCTTCATCGCCCTAATCGCTATAGAAGGCTAGAGGAAAGGGTACAACGCCGCCTTCAGGCCGAGAGGGCCTTCTTCGGCCTACTAAAGGCCTACGCGCCGCCAACTCAGGGAATCGGGGTGCTTGACTACCACCTTGTGAGGGCCTCTGAGGGGTCCTCTGGGCTCGGGTTGCCATCAGCATCTCGTACTCCTCAGGGGTGATGGTCACCATGACATGGTTTGGGTTTTCCATCTTTCACCTCTGATCAGGCTGAATTGTCCTCCTTCTAGCGCCAAATTTGATCCTGTCGCGAGGCGAGGTGGACTCCCAAGGGTGAGGTGGTCTCCCGAAGATCATGAGCTACCGAGGCGAGCTCCGATGCGTGCTTCTGGCTTGCAAGACAAAGACCGTTAGAACCCGCCAGGATAAGTCCCCGGCAAGGCACTCCAATGGTCAAGTCAGTCCCCGGTGGTGGTAGAGCAAAAGGAAAGCAATAGAACAGTAAATTGCCCTATCGCGCATACCTGGGGCGTGTGGAGTGGAGAGGCTTATATAGCCGGGGAAGTTGACAGCTGATGCCAAGCCTGCCACCTTTTGTCTCGTAGTGAGGACAGGGCAAGGCAGGCCCAGAGGTGGCAGGGTAATGTGTCGCATGCCGGAATAAGGAAAAGGGCACTGTCAACTTAAAGGCTAGTGTCGTCGGGCGCCGCTCGACCTAACACAGAGGTATGTGGTCGTGATACGGGGGGTCAGGATATGACAGGAAGATCATGGCATCAGCGAGATACTCGCGGTTAGTGCCGGAATGATATCATTCCTGTGCCGACCCCGTACTCCTTATGATGGTCCTGTGTCAGGGAGTGGTTGTTTTGGTGAGTCACGACAATACCGCAAATACGAATGCCAACTGGGGGCATAGGATGAGGAAGCCGACTGAGGGCCTAGAATAGTGGTGCCGACTGAGGGCACATGATAAGGAGGCCGACTGAGGGCCCAGAGTAGCGGTGCCAACTGAAGGCATAGGATGAGGAGGCCGCCTGAGGGCCTAGAGTAGCGGTGCTGACTGAGGGCATAGGATGAGGAGCCCGACTGAGGGCCTAGAGTGCTTGTGCGATTTGGTGATGCACCAAGTAAAGCCTCCTCTGGTTCGGGCTTACCCCAGGAGCGTGGGCCGCCACGCGTCGGCTGGGAGCCAAACCAAGAGGGGTGCGGGGGCAAGCCCGCAATAGTCGAGGCGCTCGGTCAGACCGATTCGGAGGAACGTGGGTCGCCACGCGCCTAATCGGGGACACTGAGCCGAGTGGTACGTAAGCGTATAGCTGCGTATGTTTTCAAGATGCTTTGAGTTGGAGATTCCCCCGACTCGGGAGAACTGATTTTCAGTGGCGCTGTAAATCGAGTCTTCTTGGACCTGGGCCTCCCGACACAGGCCTTCCTAGACTCGGGGGCCTTTTTGTTGGGTTCTCCCGGCACCAAAACATAAAACGCAACGGAAACAAGAACCCACGAGTGATCCATACGAAAGAAAAACTCGTACAAAACTATCTATCTAATAGATTTATCTACTGTTTATACCTTTAAAGAGTGCCCTTCGTTTATCCCGCTCGTCAATGATGCACCGAATCTCTTACACGTTCAAACGTCCGTGTCTCTATTCGTATCCACACGGACACAATCTCTCAACTTCGGGAGAACTACCTTAGCTGTGCTAGCAACTTGAGGTATCTCGAAAACACCAAGAACCTTACAATAAGGTTTCGACCAAGAGGGAGGAGAGGAAGAAGAGAAGAAGGGAAGAAGGAAAACACACTTAGTTGTCATTCAAAATGACTAGAGCCTCTTTATATTCATCCCATGAATATGAAGAGTCTTTTGTCTCTTTGACTTCCCTTCATTAAAGCTAATAAAGAGCACATCTTTCCATGTGATTCTTCACCTTTTCTTCATCTAATGAAGATAGACTTTTTCTCTTTCCTGCATGCGATTCCGACTGGGCCTCTCGGGCTTCCGACTTGGTCTCCCGACCAAGTCTCCCGAGTGCCGAGCCCCGACTACCGAGTGTTGACCTAGTCTACCAAGCTCGCAGCCCTGTCCGTCGAGTGTCGAGCTCCCGACTCAGTCTACCGAGCTCCCGGCTCAGTCTGCCGAGTGCCGAGCTCTCGACCTGCACTCCCGAGTTCCCAACTCGAGCTCAGATCTCCCGAGTTTTCAACTCGGGCTCGGACTTCCTGAGTTCCCAACTCGGGCTTGGATTTCCCGAGTTCCCAACTCGGGCTCGGGCTCCCCGAGTTCCCAACTCGGGCTCCCATACTGACCTCCCGAGTTCCCAACTCGGGCTCAGGTCTGCCGATCAGATTTTCCGAATCATTGTGTCCTTTGTGTGTGACCCAATAGGTTCTTGTGACGTTAGCAATGCGCCTAAACAGTTTAGACACATAAACAATGAGCAATATCTAGCAATGCATCATTGCTACCCAAGTAACAAGAAAAGTCGAGATCCGACTAAACCTCCGTGACTATGATAGTGTATGACCTTGTCATTCTATCCTTGATATCTAAATTGACCAATGAGGCATAGACCGTGTCATCCTCAATCAATCTTGTGTTTCTTGATCCCCGAGTAGACTCACTCAAACAAATGAGCTCAATATCTCATATTGACTCATTTGAGCATGGCCATGTGTTTCAGTAGTCTTACTCGATCAAGGGGCCCACAGATATCACTCCTGTCATATGGGAGGGATAGATCTCATCTACATCACTCACATCCCTTCGCATAATTCATTACATACCCAGTGATCGCCTTTATAGTCCACCCTGTTACGGGTGACGTTTAACGATACCAAAGTATATAACTCCTTATGTAGGGAACCGTAGTGACTTCAGGTCTAAGGACTATTCATATCAATAGTCACATGAGAAAGTTTATGACACTTATATGACAATCTATGAAACTTTCTCATGGCGGGTCATTCAGTACACATTCTCTAATGTATACCCATGTGTCAACTTGATATCACATATCCATGACTTGTAAGCTCAAGTCATCAGTTGACCTACAAGCTAGTCTCCATGCATTAATATTGTCCCTGAATATTAATGCTTGACTAGGAATAATTTAGTGTAGTGTTCTCTACATCATCTCACTATCGATTCAACCAATCGATATAATGTAGATAATAACGTACTACACAAGGACATTATTATACTTAGTTATTCGGCACAGAATACAAAGTATAATAACCAAACATGCCTTTATTGATAATAAAATATGATACAAAATGTCCCTAGTCAATCATCACATAATTGGCTCTAGGGCTCCTACTAACACTTTTTGGGGCTTCCAACCCCCTCAATCCCGATAATCACCTTTAACCATGGCCTATCCTTCTCGTTTTCGAGGGAACTAGGCCGAGCCGCTCATACTAGCCTTATATCTCCTGGGCTCCCGAAACCCACAAATCTATCTCCTGCTGACGAGGCACCAGGCTACCAGGCCAGGCTACACGTAAACTGTCCCGGGATCAATATTCATATACACTTTTCTTAAATCCTTGATGAACTAATAAAATATTACGAGCGTTTCTTCAGTAACTCAGAGGAAATCACAGTTTCCATTCTTCAAGCAACGATGCAAGTGAAAACACAGCCTCAGGAATTGTCAAGCAGAGGGAATTCACTCCGAGGAATACTTCCATTTTATTTGCCCTCTGTAGTTTCTCCATGACTTCTCCCAAAGGATTTACGAAGGGGAGCTGTCAGTGCCAAGTACGAACTCACGAATTAAGAGACATAACTTAGGATATTTTACGTTCAAAGGTGTGATTTATATAATACCTCCAGATTAGATCTGGAGTTGACTTCTGTAGGTCAACAAGAAAGGAGATTCCACTCGTATCTATGGTGGGAACACCTGAAGTTGACTCTAAAGTCAGCATACACTACCTATACAAAATCACTTTAAAATTTATGCATGAATAGCTTAAAAAAAACACCTATACAGTAACGGTTATTTAAGAGTGGTTATAAAATCACTTTTGAAAATTGACCAATTGAATCGGTTTGAATTAAATTATTTCTATTGCCTAATTTTTTTGAAACAATTTTAAAACTGCTCTTATTGAATTATTTCAAAAGCGGTTTGAAAAAATCGCTCATGTAAACCGCTCTTAATGATACAACTATTAGAAGCGATCTTAAAATTGTTGCTATTGGGTATTTTTAGTAGCGGTTCTGGGTTACTAACCGTTCCAATTGCTTTAACTTTTAGGAGCGAATTTCAAATCACTCCTATTGGATTCTTTGAACAAAATTTGTATAAGTGTTGTTATAAACCGTTTCTGTTACTCTAATTGTGTACAATTATTTTTCAATCTACATTAATTGTATAGTTTTAGCATCGATTTATATAAACCGAGATTGTAAATCGCTCTTATTGCTACAACTATTAGAAACAATCATGAAACCGCTAATATTGGATACTTTTAATAGTGATTCTGTATCAAACATTTTTACTAAAATTATTTTCAGTTATTCAAATTAATGTACTCATATATGACTTAAAATTTATGGTAAAATAATTTAGATATATAATTATTATGATGCTAAAAAAGAGAGAATGCTTTAATCAAATTTTAAAAATACAGAGTTGTATATCACCATTCAATTTTTACATAGGATTTTATACTCTTTTAGGTTTTCACATAGTGAAAAAAATAATATTTTCCTACAATTAAATAAACTTGTACCATGCTTCAAATTTATTTAAATTTTTAATACATTTTATTTATATGTTTATATATTATGGAAAATGTGATGCCGGACATTTTACATCGGAGCTTCTCAAATATTTTTCAATATGAAATTTTTATTTATTTATTATTATAATATAATATCTAAATCCTAAAAATAAGATTTTATTGACTTAATTATTTATTTTAAAAAAATTAAATAAAAATACTACGCATGTATCCAACTTAATTGTAATTATGTTTTTATCAATTTGAAAATTTTATATATTTATTACTATTATATAATATCTTTATCCTAAAAATAAAATTTTATTGACTTAATTATTTAATTAAAAAAATTAAATAAAAGTACTATTGTTGCATGCGTCCAACTTAATTGGTAATATTATGTGAGTTGTTTTTAATTAAAACCTGAGTTTTAATTTCTTAAAAACCTAAGTTCGTGCGACTCCTTATCCAAATTGCGGAATAAGAAATTATGTCAAGATAATCCCTAAACCCTTGGGGACCTCTCTTTTATATAGCAATCCAATCTATTATCAGCCCATAGATAATAATAGATTGGTCTAAAGGGTTCAATACATTGAACCCACATCCAATAATCCGAAACCCAATAAACATAAGTTAGATCACTTTAAGGGCTCAGATTGTATTTACATATGCAACTTACAAATAAACCCATCTAATAAGGATAATAATAATAACTAACAATCTTTCACTTGGGCTATATATGAGTTGTATGATAAATACAAGCAAAACTTTAGTTGATATCAAACTTTATGGGTACAAGATACCCCTATAAACAATCTGGTCTATTAACTTCATTGGTATAGGACTAAAGAGGTCATAGCTATTGTATATGATCGTAACAAGGCCCAACAGTAATCACAATACCAATGTCATTAATGGCATAGATCAAGATGCGGATGTATAGTGTAGAAATTACATGAAATGTGATCAGTACATGTTAATTTTCAACTGGTCCAAAGCAACACAAAAGAGTCTGATCATATTTGCAAATACCTTATGCTAAACTGCAATAGCAAATCATGATCCAAATTTTATGATTCCAAAAGAAATCTGTATCATTTTTACAAACACCAAATGCTAAACAGCAGTAGTAAATCATGATATTGTATTCAGAGTGTCAAACAAACATATGAATCCCCATTAATATTTTGAACCTGAAGTATGTACAATAATCAAAATAAAATGTTTGTCTTTGTTAACATAGGGCAATAAAATAAATACAGACTCCCACTAGATGAGTTCTTCTTCCATAAGAAGAACTCCTATATCCACAACATATGCATGAAACACCTTGGGCACCAAGCCTTTGGTGAGTGGATTGACCAACATGAAATCTGTGCAGATGTGCTCAATCATAATCTGGCGACTCTGAACTCTCTCTTTAACCGCTAGAAATTTAATGTCGATGCGCTTGGACTTCGACGAACTACGATTGTTCTTGGCATAAAGTTCTGCAGCTTTATTATCACAGTAGATCCTCAGTGGTTTGTCAATGCCATCAACGATATGCAATGATGTGATGAAGTTCCGCAGCCAAATCCCGTGATTGGATGCTTCATAGTATGCTACCAATTCTGCTAGTAGAAGTAGCTACTAGCGTCTGCTTGACGCTCTTCCAAGATATAGCCCCTCCAGCAAGCATGAAAATATAGCCTGAAGTGGACCTCCTGCTATCTAAGCATCCAGCAAAATTAGAGTCTGAATAACCAATCATCTCTAGATGATATGACATTCGATACGTGAGCATGTGTCTTTTAGTTCTTTGCAAATACCACATTACTCTTTTAATTACTTTCCAGTGCGACAGTCCTGGGTTATTAACATATCTGCCTAATATCCCAACTACAAATGCTATATCTGGTCGAGTGCAAACTTGTGCATACATGAGACTTCCCACTGCTGATGTATATGAGAATTGTTCCATCTTCTTTATTTCAAGTTCAAGTCGTGGACACTGCTGCAAACTGAACTTGTCACCTCTTGACACAGGTGTGTTACCAGGTGTACAGTTTTGCATGTCATACCTTATAAGCACCTTCTCAATATAGGCTTGTTGTGAAAGTCCAAGAATGCCTCTTGATCGATCACGACAGATCTGAATGCCTAGAACAAAAGATGCTTCACCAAGATCTTTCATTTCAAATTTACCAGATAGAAATGACTTGGTTTCATGCAGTAGACCCATATTATTGCTCGCAAGCAATATATCATCCACGTACAAAACAAGTATAACAAACTTGCTCCCACTGAACTTGACATATATGCACTGATCAACGGGGTTCTCTTTAAATCCAAATGAGATAACCACTTGATCAAATTTCCGGTACCATTGACGGGATGCCTGCTTTAAACCATAAATGGACTTCTTTAATCTACATACTAGGTGCTTTGAGTCTGAGGACTCAAAGTTCTCCGGTTGCACCATATATATAGCCTCCTCTATGTCTCCATTGAGGAATGCAGTCTTTACGTCCATTTGATGTAACTCTAAATCAAAATTAGCTACAAGTGCCATGATTACCCTAAGGGAGTCTTTCGTCGACACAGGTGAGAAAGTCTCCTTATAATCAATGTCTTCCTTTTGAGTGAATCTCTTGGCAACTAGACGAGCCTTATACCTTTCGATATTGCCCTTCGAATCTCACTTGGTTTTAAATATCCATTTACAACCAATGGGTTTCAAACCTTCAGGCAATTCGACAAGTTCTCAAACGTCATTGTCTGCCATAGACTTTAACTCTTCTTGCATGGCGTTAATCCACCTTTCAGGGTTAGAGCATTGTTTGACTTCTTGGAAAGATGTAGGATCACTTTCCAACCCTATATCAAACTCATGCTCTTGGAGATAAACATAATCACGAGAATTCGTGCTTCTCTGTTCCCTTGTGGATCGCCTTAAGGGCACTTATGTTTGAGGCAGTTGAGATACTTGCTCATCAATATGAGGCAATACTTCAATTTCAGTGGTAGGCTCCTCCAATTGCATTGGAGATGTCATGGGAATATCTTGGTTCACTACGCTCACTGGATGTGCAATATGTATAATGTGTGGTATGGTCACCATACCACTACTGATTGCACTAGTAGTGACCATAGGATGATTGCCAACGCTTTTCTCAAAAGATACTTCTCTGATTTTATCGCTCCCACTGCCCTCAATAAACTTGGCATTTCCTGTTTCTCTAAGAGTAACCTACAAAATTGCAGTTAACAGTTCTTGAGTCCAGTTTCTTTTCATTAGGCTTGTAAGGCCTAGCCTCAGCTGGACAACCCCAGACGTGTAAATGCCTAATGCTAGGCTTTCTATGTTGAAGCAATCGACCCTTAAATGATTGGAAGATCATGGTTTTGATGTGTGTGTATGAATATGTTTAAGGTTAGAGTGTTATGTTGTATTTGATGTGTGTGATTGAGTTTGCAGGACTTGGAGTATCACACATGGTGGACATATCCAAGGGACGAGAGCCGAGGGAGGAGAGCTTCAAGGGCAAGCCGGGAAGTGGACTTCAAGGGCACACGTGAAGGATGGCATGGAGGCAAGCCAAGGGAAGGCTTGCGTGCGCATCCGAGGGACGATAGCCAGAGGAAGAGGACTTCAAGAGGCAAGCCAAGGGAGCAGACCTGAAGGCATACGTGAATGAGAAGGTTCGGAGTGGCTGGGACTAAGCTGAGAGGTAGGGCAGTCGACTGCCAAAACCCACAGAGAGTTTTCGGCCTCGGACCAGTCGACTGCCCTTGGGGCAGTCGACTGGTATACCCCGAAAACTAGCCGTTGGCTAGTCGTTGGCTAGCAATTAATGACTAGGCCAGTCGACTGCCCCAGGGGTAGTCGACTGGTGCGGGGCTGGACAGACTGCAAGTTTGTCCTGTTCACCTATAAAAGGAGCACCTTTTTGCACGTGAGCGGCACGATTTCGTACAGTGTCGAAGTGCTGCTCATCTGAAGAATGTCTTCTACTTCCTCTCTCATATTACTGCATTCTATAAAGAGGAAGATCACCGCTGTAAAGGTTTCTCCACCTGAAGGAGAGTTTTCGATAGTGAAAGTGGTGCTCGCGGTGTGGATTCTTTGATTAGTCACCCATCTGGGTGGATACCAAGTAACTCTTGTTGTTAGCATTGTACTCTTTTCTTTTGCATATTATTGTTCCGCTGCACTAATGACAATTGTAGAGATCGAAAACGAAAACGTGCTATTCACCCCCCCTCTAGCACGCCAAAGCGATCCATCAGTTGGTATCAAAGTCGGTTCGTTTCGGAAGAACTAACCGTCAACCAGAGCAAGTATAATGGCGTTTCAAGAGGGATACTCCACCGCACGACCACCCTTCTTCGATGGGAACGACTTCGCTTACTGGAAAGGTAGGATGCAATACTACCTTATGAACGATATTGAAAACTGGATTAGTGTTGCAGATGGCTTCGAGGCACCCGTTGATGAAAGAGGAGAACCGACACCAATGAGATCCTGGTCGAAGGAGATAATGAAGAGGGTGTAGTCCAATGCCAAGGCCACCACCACACTGCAGTGCGGGCTCTCAAAGGAGCAACTGAACAAGGTGGGGCCGTTTAAGAGCGCCAAGGAACTGTGGGACAAGTTGGTGGAATTGAACGAGGGGTCAAACGAGTCCAGAAGAGCAAAGAAGGACTTACTCGTGGCCCAACTCCAATCCCTATCCATGAAGAGCAACGAGACTGTCAGCCAGCTACATGGAAGGGTGAAGGAAGTAATCAATGAGCTCCATGTGATTGGAGAAAAGATTGAGAATCGGGACATCGTCAGGTATGTTCTACAAGCCTTCCCGAGAACCACCTTTTGGGCATCCATGGTTGATGCTTACAAGGTCTCAAGGGATTTATCCATGGTTAAATTAGATGACTTATTCTGTAAATTTGAACTACACGAGCAAGCTAACGTCTCGGCCAAAGAGAAGGGTATTGCTTTTATTGCAAAAAAGGAGAAGAAAAAAAGGAAGGAGAAGAAGGTGGTCTACTCCTCCTCATCAGATTTAGAGGAGTCCAGCGCCTCCTTGGATAGCGATCAAGAGGCTTTCATGGTAAGAAAATTTCGTAGAGCTTTCAAAAGTTTCTCTAACAAATCCTATGCTAGGTAAGGGTCCAAAGGTAAGGGTAAGGTCAAGGACATTATCTGCTACAACTGCCACCAAAAGGAACACATGAAGAACGAGTGCCCTCAACTCAAGAGAAGAGATGACAAGAAGGAGGAGGAGAAGAAAAGTGACAAGAAGAAGTCAAAAGGAAAGGAGAAAGGAGCCACCAACCTAAAGGCGACGTGGGATGATCCATCATCCTTGGAGGAGGAAGAAGAGCAAGTCTCACACTTTGCTCTTATGACACAAGATCTCTCAGATTCATCAGATGATGAAATAAGCTCAAATAGTGAAGGTGAGAGCACCTCTTCATCATCATCCGAGTCAGAAGCATCGGTAAGTGAGGTATACCACTTATCCTCCTCTACTGTAGTGAAGATAATTTCTAGCACTAACATGGAGTTGGCTAAAGCTAGAAGTAGGATTAAGGATCTAAAAGATGAGATTGCCATGCTTAGAGTAGAATATATCAAACTTGAAGAATTGCATGCTAGTTCTATTACATCACATGCTTCACATCTTGAAATTGAAAATAAGGAACTAAGGAAAAAGGTAGATGACCTCACAAAGGCCCTTAGGAAATTCCAAGTAGGCTCTAGCAACCTAGATATGAAATCAACAGTCAAAGGGCCGTATACAACAAAGCCGGTTTGGGATATAGGCCAAAAACAAAGGAAGTGACCCTTGTATCACTCACGGGTAGGATTGGTGCATCTAGGAGACTAGGGGCTAAGGGAAACACCAAGAGGGCATGGGTACCTAAAAGATTTCTAAATGATGCTTATGGATCAAAGATTTGGGTACCAAAAGAGTTTGTTTTTCATGTTGTATAGGTAAAGGTGAAGGAGGCCTCAACTATGTGGATAGTAGATAGCGGATGCTCAAGATACATGACCGGAGATGTGAGCAAGTTCACTACTATTAGCTACTTGAGGGAAGGGACGGTCTCCTTTGGAAATAGTGGAAAATTAAGGATTATTGGTAGGGGCACCATTGAGGTATCTCCCAAGATTTCTATACATAAGGTACTCCTAATTAAATATATGAAGTTTAACTTGCTTAGTGTGAGTCAGTTGTGTGATGCATGCTTTAGATTTGAATTTCATGCTAGGAAATGCATAATAAGACATAATGAATCAAATGATGTCATATTAGAAGGGTTTAGAGAGGCAAATTTATACTATCTTGATCTTACTTATGCTACTAACAATGTTGCTAAGTGATTCATGTCTAAAGAAGAAGAAGGGTGGTTGTGGCACCAGAGACTTGGACATGTCAATATGAGAAGCATTGCAAGAGTAGTCAAGGAAGAGTTGGTGAAGGGGCTACCAATGATCAAGTATGAGAAGAACAAATTGTGTGATGCATGCCAAGAGGGTAAGCAATCAAAATCATCACATAAAGGTAAAACCCCAACCACTACTTCTTTACTATTAGAGCTTCTGCATATCGATCTATTTGATTGCCATAGTATTCCTTCAATTATAGGGAGTAAATATTGTCTAGTCATAGTAGATGATTTTTCTAGATTTACTTGGGTTTACTTTTTGAAACATAAGGATGATACCCTAGAGATTTTTATAGGATTTAGTAAAAGGGTAGAGAATGAAAAACATCTCAAAATAAACCGAATTAGGAGTGACCACGGTGGGGAGTTTCAAAATGTAAGTTTCACACAATTTTGTGTTGAAAATTGATACAAGCATGAATTTTCATGCCCAAGGACTCCTCAACAAAATGGGGTAGTTGAGAGGAGAAACTGAGCCCTACAAGAAGCTGCTAGGACTATGCTTAATGCATATTCCCTTCCTAGCTATTTTTGGGCCGAAGCGGTTAACACCGCTTGTTATATTCAAAATCGGGTTTTGGTACATAGGTTCCTAAGAAAAATACCTTTTAAATTATGGAATGGGAGAGTACCACAAGTCTATTACTTTAGGGTTTTTGGATGTAAAGTGTATATCCTAAATACCAAAGATGACCTAAGGAAGTTTGAGTCAAAAGCCGATGAGGGAATTCTAGTTGGGTACTCATCCACTAGTAGGGGCTATAGAGTTTACAACAAGAGGACAAAAGTGATTGAGGAGTCCTCGAATGTTAAGTTTGATGAAACAACAAGTACCTACCCTAGAAAAGCCTTAATTGATAAGGATATGGAAGAAGTCCAACCTCTTTCCCAAAGAATCCAAGACCTACATTTGGAGGGCAATGATCAAGGGGGAGCTAGAAGTACCCTAGAGGATGAGGAAGAATGAGTAAATGACCCCACAACCTCTAGGCCCTTGAGACATCACCACGATCACCCTATTGACCAAATAGTGGGTGATGTAACTCAAGGAGTAAGGACTAGGTCCTATTTTAGGGATCAAACTAGTCAAATAGCTCTAATCTCTCAATTAGAACCCAAGTCCATTGATGAAGCATTAGGAGATATTGATTGGGTTTTAGCAATGCAAGAAGAGCTAAATTAGTTTGAGAGAAGTGAGGTTTGGGAATTAGTTCCTAGGCCAAGTGATTGCACCGTTGTAACCACAAGATGAGTTTTTAGAAACAAACTAGATGACCAAGGCAAAATCACTAGGAACAAGGCTAGATTGGTAGCTAGGGGGTTTAACCAAGTTGAGAGATTAGACGATGATGAGACTTATGCCCCCGTAGCTAGATTAGAATATATTAGAATCCTACTAGCCTATGCCGCTCACATGGGTTTCACACTCCACCAAATGGATGTGAAGTCGGCATTCCTTAATGGGATCATTAAGGAAGAGGTTTATGTAGAACAACCCCCGGGGTTTGAGGACCCTAATTATCCAAGACACATTTATAAGTTAAGAAAAGCTTTATATGGATTGAAACTGTTAGGACCAGGTGCATGTTGACATGGATGCGGGTTCGTAATTTTATAAAATAATTACGTGCAGCGGAAGATTTAGCATAAATAATTTCTCAAATTATTTTTAACCACACATCTAGCATGCAACCTTATGTTGTGTAGACATGATCATATATTTAAAATTTTGCAGAAACGTAAACTAATTTACTTGTTACCTCGCGTAACTCGAAGAAAGGGACGAGATCCAACCGTAGCGTCCCTTGGAAGCTCCGCCTCTATTCGCGTCCACGCCGAGTTTTCTTCGGGATGACTTCGCAAAGCCACGAGTTTCGTGCCGACAAGAACTACTAGATTCTCCAAAGGCACGACAAGAATACCAAGAGAGAGATGGAAAGACTAACCACCAAACGAAGAACGGAATCAAAATTCCGGGAAGAAGGAAGGAGTAGCGCCCGCTTCTTCTTCTTCCTCGGCAGCTTCTTGGTGGTGGTTGAAGCTCACAGCAAAGGGGTTCTCCTTTTAGGGCCGGCGGCACTAGAGGAGGGAGAGGGAGAGAAGGAGAGAGAGAGAGGGCTTATTTCTAGATCTCTTAGATTAATCTCCAAGCCTTGCCTTGGTTCCTTTATATAGTAGCCTCTCAATCGCCAAGTCTCCTTATTATGGAATAAATTTTCATAAGAAATTTATCATATAAATTTTTCTATGAATTATTCCATCATGCCAAGTTTTTATCATAATTTAATTTATGATAAAAACAACCATGTCTCCCTTTTCTTATGGAAAGAAATTTCTTTATATAAATTTCTTTATATAAATTTCTTTATCATGGTAAATCAATCTATTATTGATTTTATAAAATAAAATAAACCAATCCATGGTTCATTTTAATTTTCATGAAAAATAAATCTCATTATATAAATTTCTTTATATAAATTTCTTTATCCATAATTTTATAAAACAAACCACGCTCGGTTTATTTTATAATTTGAACTAAAAATTTGGTTTTCCCCTTTTGTTGTGGCCGGCCAAACAAAGAGGGTGGGGACCCTCTTTGGCCAGCCAAATCCAAGCTAAAACTATACGAATTAAACTCATTTAATTCGTCCAATAAGTCTTCAAAAGACTTAGCTATTTTATGCTTCCGATGCGTCTCTGAAAAATTCAGATTCGACTTATCTCTCTTGATCGGAAAATCTAATTTTCAACTCGTTTTAAATCCCTCGGATTACTCGTAGTGCGTGTGACTAAATAGACTTTCGATTTATGTTGGTCGTCTATAATTAACCAATTATAGAACGATCATGAGTGGCACCTAGTAGTACATCATGATCCCCAATTAATCGAAAGATCAACGGTTGACCTCAGAAATTATTCTGAAATCCTTCAGCAACTCTAATGAATCGTGCCTCATTCCCTTCACCATCTTATACCCACTTGGTTCAGGACATGGTCTATGTGTGTCAGTCCCCACTAGGCTGACTACGTCACACCTAGCCCAAGCAATGTCTTTCTCGTCCAACGGATTCTAATTACTCTAATGTATCTGAGATATTCATACTCCGATCATGTGATGCTCTGGCCAGAGGCTTCGAGTAATAATCCGACGATAGGCCTTGGGTATACATCTCCTCGCAAGGAGTGGTGAATCCTTTGTAGGTTGTTCAAACATCTTCGGGCACTTCGGCTTATACCCAATCATCCTGGGTCCACACCTCCTTGGAGATGCTTACTTAAGATGTCAAAGTATAAGTCTTCATGACCAAGATGACTTGAACACCGCAAGTCAAAGGAACATCGCACTTGAGCTGCAGTAAGAACTTCATTGACATATCTATATATAGATTACCATATGAAGTTTTACAGCCAGTCACTCCAATGAACTAGTTCCCTTAACTAGCATTCATGTTTATCTCCGGACATCCCAATGTCACTAGCCAATGAGAATCAGCTGATTAGAGAATAACCCATGCTAGTCTCAACAGAATTGATAGTGTCCGTATTTATCAATTCATCGACTAGGGACAATTTCAATACTTCACAATTGCACATGTAGAGATAATCACTAGTTGTGAATTCATCACAAATTCTCTCATGCTGTGAATTGTATTGCGGACATTCAGTGAATGAGTTTAAGATCTCAATCAAATACACAAACATGTACACTCAAATAGTGAATATTCATTTATTAAAGTAAATAATTAGAATCATAAGGCGATTGCCTTAGGACACTTCTCTCATATTACTAACAAACTCCCACATGGCCTAATGCCAATCGCTATGATATCCAATACCACAGGCTCTAACATGACCCTCAAACTTGCTTTGAAGCAAGGCCTAAGTTAAAGGATCCGCAAAATTCCTTTCAGTGGGAATTTTCTCAATTTGTATATCATTCCTACTTATAATCTCTCTGATCAGATGATAGCGGTGAAGCACATGTTTGGATCGCTGATGAGACCTTGGTTCCTTTGCTTGTGCAATAGCTCCATTGTTGTCGCAGTAAACCGGCACTGCTTCATCAATGGTTGGAACCACACGAAGTTCTGAGACAAACTTCTTGATCCCGACTGCTTCCTTTGCTGCTTCCGAAGTTGCAATATATTCCGCTTCCGTGGTAGAATCCGCTACGGTGTCTTGTTTGGAACTCTTCCAACTTATTACGCCTCCATTCAAAGTAAATACGTATCCGGACTGAGATTTGGAGTCATCCTTATCCGTCTGGAAACTGGCATCTGTATACCCACGTATTATCATATCTCCTTCTCCATATATTAGGAACACATCCTTAGTTCTTCTTAAGTACTTAAGGATTGTCTTGACAGCCGCCCAATGATCCATTCCTTGATCAAACTGGTATATGCTTGTGACGCTCAGAGCATACGATACATCGAGCCTAGTACATAACATAGCATACATGATAGATCCTATCGCGGATGCATAGGGAATCTTATTCATGCAAATCCTCTCGTCTTCTGTGTGCGGACACATAGACTTTGAAAGGTTGATCCCATGCCTGATGGGAAGGTAACTTTTCTTGGATTCCGGCATGCTAAACCGTTTTAGCACTCGGTTTATATATGTAGACTGCGAAAGACCAAGCAACCATTTTGATCTATCTCTATAGATTCTAATCCCAAGGATATAGATTGCTTCTCCCAGGTCTTTCATAGAGAAAGTTTTGGACAACCAAATTTTAACCGACTGTAAGACTGATATATCGTTTCCTATAAGCAATATGTCATCGACATATAATACTAGGAATACGACTGCACTCCCACTAACCTTCTTGTACACACAAGGTTCGTCAGGATTTTGTGAGAAATCAAACTCTTTGATTGTCTCATCAAAATAGATGTTCCATCTCCTGGATGCTTTCTTCAGTCCATATATGGATCGTCGAAGCTTACATATTTTGGTTTTATCAACCGATGTGAAACCTTCAGGTTGTATCATGTATACATCCTCAAGCAGGTTTCCATTATGGAAAGCCGTTTTCACATCCATTTGTCATATCTCATAATCATAATGAGCTGCTATGGCCAGGAGCATCCGAATGGATTTAAGCATAGCTACTGGCGAATAGGTTTCGTCATAATCAATTCCTTGTTTCTGACGATATCCTTTTGCCACTAGTCTAGCCTTAAAGGTAACAACATTACCTTCCATGTCGATTTTCTTCTTGAAAACCCACTTGCACCCTATGGGCTTAATCCCTTCAGGTGGGTTAACCAAGTCCCATACTTGATTTTCGTACATGGAATCCATTTCCGACTTCATGGCTTTAAGCCATTTGTCCCTTTCTGAACTTTTCAGAACATCATCATAACTGATAGGTTCGTCATCACTAACAAGTAACACGTCGTTCGATTCACTTACGAGAAATCCGTATCTCTCTG